>JBBBDQ010000399.1:907500-1000000 GCA_037127315.1 Ascarosepion bandense
GATTGAAACCCGACCGAATCGGCGTCAGTTGGCGATTCTACCCCTAGGCCACGAGCGCCCGGTAGGAGAAGGCAGACTATTTTAGCGCGTATAAACACGCCCAATAGCTAGTGTGCTCTAATTCATTATTGAATGAGCGATGCGTATATACCGGAGTAGCTACTGTATACAAAGTCTCCCACTCTTCCATGGTACTCAATCGGTGTGAGAGCGTATATATATATATATATATTAAAAACAGCAGCGCTGGGGGTTGTTCCACCGAGAGAAATTGGTATAGAAGAAACAAGCGCGTGAAGCCATGAACGTTTTGTTTAAGGTGTAAATATATTGTTGTTATTCTTATTATTATTGCTTTTTGAATGATATAAAAAATAGTATGCCAAAAACAACAAAAAGAATTAGATGTCCCGTAGAGTAGAATTGAATCAATATCGCTGAAAAAAAATTTTGAAGTATAAAGACGAAATTAAATTTCGCAAGTCAATAAATATATTTTCTGGCTATCGAAAGGTGACGGAAGAGATTTAACTTGTTGGCGTGAAAAAAAACAAAAAACAAAAAACAAAAAAAACATCCACACATATTAACTTTCTGACCTGTTCAGCACTTATCTACATATACACGATATTTTGGCCATCAAAATAACAAACGGACCTCGATATGCAAAATCACAAGTTTATTCGCCTGAAGAGAGTCAACTTTAGACTCGAAACACGTGTAGCGACGCAAATACCATTATGGACACTTAATA
Organism: Ascarosepion bandense; assembly: GCA_037127315.1. NCBI lineage: Eukaryota > Metazoa > Mollusca > Cephalopoda > Sepiida > Sepiidae > Ascarosepion > Ascarosepion bandense. The sequence continues at coordinate 908,255 of JBBBDQ010000399.1, forward strand.
CAAAAAGAAAGTAATAATAACAACAATAAATCTACACTTTAAACAAAACCTTCACGGCTTCCCGCCTTTTTTTTCCTCACACACACACACACACACATACATACATATATATATATATATATATATATATATGAGAGAGATAGAGAGAGAGGGGGGTTGCGACGGATGGGGTTGTACATGCCAACATCTAAATCTATATGAATGACTTTTGCTATTCTTGGAGCGAGTTTGACGAGTAGGAAATGGAGAAAGTTGCACAATGAATTAAGGGAAGCCCATAAAACCTCTTCCTGTAATGAGCCAGACAACACAACAATTTATGAAAGAAATTCTCCATGCACATAAAATAAAAAGCAATATTATTTTAGCCTGCAATAATTGCAAATGTCCAGCGAGAAAATGAAATCAATGGCCATATATTAGTTGTAGATGTTAAACTTATAAGTCAAACGCTCTACATAACGATAACTTGAAGAATAAGCATGTTGAGTTCGTATCCCGGGAATAGTCTCTTTTCATTTTGCATTGAATTTACTGAAAAACCATAAAATAATGTCTTCCAAAATGTAGTAATTCTGAAATTAAATAAATTTGGTTACATGTTTATTGGAAACGATTTGTCAGTCTGTCAGTTAAATGGCATACGTCATACACGTTTGGCTGATCATGTCTCGGAAGAGACATGACTGACTGGGCAGAAAATTTCCCTGCAGTTACTTTCTGTGGTAGATTGCTTGCCAACCAAGGCTATAGAAGTCAATCGGTCCTGCTATTTAACCCATAGCTGGAGACGGATTGAAGACTTTCCAAGTGTATTTGCGCGTAAATGAATGCTCTTCGATTGATCATTCCAGGCCGATATCCATCAACGAAAACGCACATTCAAACAATTTAAACACTTTCAAATAGGCTGGTTGCTTCTAACTTGCATCTGGATTTGTGAAAATTAAATATATTCGAAAAGTCAAATTTTATTTATATAAATAAACATTTTGATTACCATCCTATGGCATCATTCTGTTTATATATATATATATATATATATATATATATATAACGTAGAATACTTGGTATATTAGGTAAATTCCGATAGAGACGAACTCAAAAGAATGTTAAATTTATTTATTTAATTTAACAGAGTAATATAATTTAAAAAAAATGTTTTAGATATTCTACAAGTTCATGGGTAATATGTACTTCGCCGCTGACCTTGACGAGTAGCAAGGTCAGCGGCGAAATACGTATTATCCATGAAATTGTAGAATATCTAAAAATTGTTTCTAATATATATATATATATATATATATATATATATATATATATATATATATATATATATTAAACAAAAACGTTCACCTCTTCTCGCAATTTTTTTTCTATACAAATTTCTCTCGATGGGACAACCCCTATTTCTGTTTTTAATATATATATATATATATATGCACACACACACACATACACACACACATATATATATATAGGGAGAGAGAGAGAGTGGTTCAAAAATAGGTGGACAGTAAATGATAAGTTTTATTTTGGGATTACATATACAAATGTATTTCCTGGTGTAATTATTACAATTAAAATTTATTGTGTGCAATACTACAAAAGCGCTGATATTTTATCAACGCGGGTTTCTGAAACTGTTATTTGTCCCAATTTATATAGTTTTGAAATGTATCCCTCACGCTTCGACAAACAATTTTACTCAGGTATCTTTGTGTCTAATTTCTTGAAATGCATTTATGTAATTTTTGAAATCACCAACACTTGTTGCTTTTCGATTATAATCAAACAATTTTGTAATAATTTAACAGATACACAAACCAATTCTACATACTGTCCACTTTCTTTTGGACCCTCTGATATAACTTGTAATCTTTCTTTTAAATGTTTTGTTGAATAGACAAGGAAAATTTAATTATTATTTTTTTTCAAACATTCTTTTATTTTTTTCCCATTTGGTGGAAATAAATGAGTGACAAAATTGTCCGTATTGTGTATTGTCCCAAGTGCTTTCGGACACTACATTATCCATTTTCAAGGGATTAGGTTTTAAATGTTGCTAATTTTTCTTTATCCTTGTCTGTTTCAGTGCAATTTTTTGCCTTGTTTTGAATGGTAGTAGGAACGTTTATTCTGATCTTCGGGTGTTTAGCGCGGATGGATGGAAAGCGCGTGTGTGTGTGTGTGTGTGTGTGTGTGTGTGTGTGTGTGTGTGCGTGTGTGTGTAAATTATTACATCAAATTATGCAGGAGCAAGATTAACAAAAAGTAATCCCCAAACACGATACCTATACCCACATGTAAAAATACATTCACCCGGACGCTGACTACGACAAATCATTTCACAAATTTCATCTCCTACTATGCCATCCCTCCATGTCTACCCGCATAAAATTAATGCTATCTACCCGTCGATTTCTTCAGACTAGCAATATTTGCATCACTCGATCCAGATCACCTAAATATTTAAACCAGTATAGAACTGTAACTGTTAAGCAGGTATCATATATGTATATCGCAATGCAAAAAGAGCTTTGATGCCACGGAAGTCCTTATTATAAAAAGCAAACAAACAAGATAGCAACATTTTATAACATTAACTATGAACACGTCCAACAGGTACTGTTCGTATTCGAGAATTAACATTCCATTTGTCAGATCTTGCTTTGATGATTGCGGGTTGTCACTGTCTTTTGTTTAACCACACATTTCGACGTAAATCAAGCGCCATGCATGAGACCACAAAGTTCAATGATGTCATTGTAAGTCAGTCTAAGTAACTTGTGAATCATCAATGGCATACTTTTCAACTGTAAAAGGAATCAGATTTCCTTTTTCTATATTTGAAGGGACACGTTTCATTGGGAAATTTTTAATTGATCGCGGGCGAGTAAAGCAATACACTTTAATCGCCCAATTATGTTTTTAATTGACTGAGTTGATCGGGCGAGTGAAAACTCAAAAGCTGACAAGTGATATGGCTATTAGTTGTTTTTAAATAAATGTGAATAGTTCTCAAATTCGAGATTTTTGTTCTGGTTTTATCTTGTCTAGCATTACTGTATTGATCACAAAAGTTTTTCTTGTGTTACCGTAATATATATGTTTCTTTATCATGTTTTGCCTTGTGTAAATTTGGCGAAAATATGAGGAGTGATTTTACGAAAAAGTGCTGTAGTCATATATCCTATCTGAGGTAAAGTGTCATTATTTTCAGAGATACAATCAATGTCTGTTCCTAAAACCTTTAGAGTAACACGTTATGTGGTGATACCGACCGAGCAAAAGCGATGGACCGGATGTTTGCACTTTTACAACCAAAAAGCAAATGACCAAAACTAGTCGGTGCGCAGCCAGATCGACGCAGATGTTCCGTTTGAAAACTAAAAATTAATTAAATATTAAATTCCAGTTCGCGAGACTACGCGAATTTTATTTATCGACCAATGGGAAGCCCAGAATCAAATACAGATGTGAATTCCCAAATGATCTGCTGCGATCCAAAAAGTTGAAATAAAAAGCCGATACAGAAAGCATCGCCAGACAGACAGACCCAGACTCACAGAGACAGACTCGAGAGAGACGAGAGTAGTTAGTAACTCCCCTTGACCTAAGTCAAGAAGCTTACTATACTCGTTGCCCTTACCTCTCCTGTCCTTCTTCGCTGTCTCAAAACTACTTACTGACCAAAAAAGCGGATACATCAAAGATATTCCTTACTTACAACGCTCCCACATTCCTATGCATTAATTCTGTTTTTCAGCATTTTATTGCCATGAATATTTTAACGTCTGTTGAACCCATATTTAAAGGATTACTTGAATTGTAAAAACCTTAATTGATATGTGCATATATAAAATGTTATATTTCAACTCAATTTACTTTTCTTGATTTATAATATTTTTTATGACTTATAGTGGGCTATCTACAACGAGGCCAAATTCCGTTAATCTTCAACAATATACAACTACCCTTTAAAAGAACACGATAGTTACACGTGGTCAAACCCAATCTCTAAGCAAGAAGAGAATCCCCCCAAAAAGAAGAACCATCCAACATCATATGAAGCCACAATTTTGACATCAGAGTTCTTCTTCACTTAGAGAGTTTAAGGAAGACTTAGGAGTAAAACACTTCCAAAGAGCTTTCTCCCAGATTATGCTTGTTATTTAAAAGATTGATATGGATTGGAGAAGACAGAAAAACATTATATGTATGTTTAATTTAACTAATCAGCATGAAGGTCAAACTTTAAATTTGAAAATATAAGTTATATATTTAGTGAATACGGATTTTCATTTTCAATCTTAACGGGAAAGTGTCAGTCAATTGAGTAATCGTCTGGACTGCTTTCTTCCGGTGCGATGTATTAGTTTTTGTTACACGATTATTGTCTTAGCTTTCTCTGTAGCATTTTTTTAAAACAAAAAGACAAAAAGAAAACATTTTATATTTTTTGATTTGACTGAAAGGGACTTAAATGGAGCATGATTACACTATTTTTATTTCGATTGAGAGAGCATTTTTCTACAATTTTTTTTCATAAACTCTTAATTTTTAAAAAAATTAACATCTATTTAATTAACATTATATTATAATACAAAACAAATTATCGGATATATATAAATTAATGGATATTCTTTTAGGAAGAATTTTAACCATATTGGTTATATGGTTATATTATAATACTTTTTTTGTGAAATGTTCAGAGAGACGAAGATGTCGACAGCAACAAATGACATTCTCAAATATGGATCAATCTAGTTAAATCGCCTCCAGTTATTTCACATACACTGGATTTGTAAGGGCCCACCCTCCAGAATTTTATTGTGGTCGGTCAGCGAAGTCTAAAATGAACCTTTCGCAATATTTACATATTCTCGCTTTTTAAAAAAGCTAGAATATGTAAGTCTTTAAACGACCCATGCCCCTTGTGTCTACATGAGAACATTTATGTATTATTTAATTTCTTAAAAATAAAAATCTATTGAATAAACGTAATGAAATAAATGTCGTATGTAATTATTGTAAAATATTTAGTTTTCGTAACGTTATTCTGAATCGAACTTTTGATAACTTGCTATTAGCAAGTTATAATATCTCGGTATCTTCGCGTAAAAGTTAACGTATCCTTCGAATAATGCAGAATAATGCACTCGGAATAATTCTATCGAGTAATTCACTCAGAAACAATCCCTTCAATGATGTACAACACAGAATGATATCTACAATAACCCCACTAGGGCGTTTCCTGAAAGCGGATGTGACACAAAGTCTTTTAAAGTGGGAATTCCAAGTCCTTAAGCTCGGGCAAAGTTTTATTGTCTATTTTTCCCCAGACTAGATTCTGCCCTTAGACAGATCCGCGTCTGTGTTACTCTCCGCTCAAAGGCAGAGAATCCGATAATGAAAATGATATCTACTTCGTCTCTAATAGGGCGTATGCTCGAGGCGGATGTGACACAAAGTCAATTAAATTGGGAAACCCGAGCACTTAAAATCGGGCAAAGTTTTATTGTCTATTTTCCCCAGATGAGACACTGCCACTCGAAGGAAATTCGTCTGGGTTCCGCTCCGCTCGAAGGCTGATTGTTCAGTAATGACTCTGCTCAAGGCAGAATATACTCAGACATCTGTCTGCATGATTTATGTACTAAATACTTATGGTCACGTGATCCCAGTGGGCTAAGTTTATTCAACTGTGACGTTTGGTGCCTGGAGATCTGTGTTCGACCACGTGTCTCGGTAATGAGACATTCTATTTATATAACAACTAGCAGTATAGCCCGGCGTTGCTCGGGTGTAATGAAAGCTTTAAAAATAATCCATAGTCTTGAGTTCAGACTCTTTGGACGTTGGCACGAAAGACTAAAAAGCAATAGTTGTTTCTAGTTAAAGCGAAATCGTAGACTGAATGAAAAATGAATGGATGTAAGTCAAATTTTGATTTCCTGGTATCGATATCAAATGAGTTTTTTTTTGTCGCAAACTGAAATTTAAAGACTAAATAATTTCTCTGAGTAAATGGTATCATGGCTGAGACTAAGAACTACAATTATACCTACTTAGAGCCAAACCCGAAGCAAAAACTAAAATAAAAGGGGTGAAAAAAATACAGACATACAGGCAGAAAAACAGACACACACACACACACACACACACACACACACACACACACACACACACACACACACAAACATCTTGCATTTTATATATATATATTACCGATTTTCTGCACTATTGTAAGAAATGCAACCTTGAAACTTCTGAATATCGTTTCTTATGTCTTTGTCTATGAGTATATGAAAATTGATTAAAATCGGACCACTCCTTCTCTAACACGATTTATTTGATTATCGATTTTCGATATTTATCGGGGGTACCTCGACATAAAACCTAGCTAAGAACACTCGCATATGTTTATAGTACAACTGTGTAAATATTCAAGAAAATCTGTTCAGCCGTTTCGGAGTCTATAGGTAACGGACACACACACACAGAGACACACACACAGACAAAGTTCCATTTATAAATAAGTTTAGATTAGATCATTAACATCGTTTCGGAAATTGTTGTTTAAAATTACTTAATTCTGTATAAAGCAATGTGTCTGAAGAGAAAATCATTTCAGCCAGATAAATAATGTTTTATAAATTCTGTTTTATATCTGTGCAGAGATTTGTATGTTTTCTATGAGAGAGCATCGATATTTTGTTCAGTTAGTGTCCTTGTTCGCTGCAGGATCATATAAATTAAATCAGGTGTATTTCGGCGCAAGAAATCTTTCAAGCATGTTTTGCTAAATAATGTATTAGATGTTTTGAACTTCTTATGAGAAATGATAAATCTAAGATATTTATAAGGATAAATAAATTTTATATACCGGTGGATTATAATTTCAATAGCCTCTTCGTTTTTTTTTTTTTATTATAATTAGGAAGCATCTAGTAACAAAAATAAATGGGGGCTTTATTTTTGTTTATATAATGTTGGTTGTTTATATTATGTTTTCTAAATTATTTTATTTATGGAAAGATTCAAAACATCTTATACATTATTTAACTAAATATGTTTGCAAGAAATATGCCTTATTTAATATGTGTATATATGTGCGTTTTGGTGCAGTGGATATCGACTCGGAACAAGAAATCGGGGAGCCAACTTCACAAACACCCTTGGAAAAGTATTAATACGTATTTTCTCCCTCCAACTATGAGTTAAATAGCAGGAAAGATTAGGTTCTGTAACTTTGATCAGCAACTAATTTACTGCAGAAAATAATGTCAACCTACTGCAGAAAAAGCTTCTGCCCAGTCAGTCATGTTTCTTGTGTCATGTATGGTGTTTGACTGATATAAGGAATATTTTACGTGTGCTTCTACATTATAAAAACAGTCAACCAGTGGTTTATATTGTAAATATACACGGCTGTCTTAGTTTCTGTGACAAGGCGCATTTTTGCTATGTCAGTATGTAAACAAACCGACGCGCTCAACCCCGCATTCATAAAGCTTTAGTGTTAATATTTACCAAAGTTCACTTCTGAAACATGGGTCAAATAATGGTCATTTTTCTAGTGTGGAGTTGGTATCGCCTTATGGGGTCGATATCATAATGCGATTGAAAACTTGAGTCTCACTCTGTTAGATAAATAGATATTTATACTAATTTGCATCTAACGCAAGACCCCGGCATCGAAAAGGTTCAAAAATACGCGTTCCTCGACAATGAGCTATTGACCCAGTAGCCGTTCGTGGCAACTAGACTGTTTGAAGTTATTTTCACTCAAGATCGGTGCAAATTTATGTTCTGTTTCGTATTGATGAGCTGTTCCGAGTTTAGTTTTGAATTAATTTAATTATATCATTCATGCTTTTTCGCGTTGCGCTGTGTTAGTTTAGAGGAGAGGTCAGCTGCTCAAAACTGGTCATTAAGCTATTACGAGGTGCACAAATACAATGTGTATCATCTCTATATACAGTTACTAAGGAAATTGGGTAGATCCTTTATACAAAAAGATAGGGAGTATCATCGAGAAGGGTGTCCGCGGGGCGCCAGCACTGATCTTACGTGCCTCGGTGGATTGGCTATTAACGACGGCCTTCATAGACCTACCTGACCAGAAAGATTAAATAACTGGGACTCCCGTGACAGTTGGCCATTTTAAGTATCAATCCCCTGTAACTCTATGGCCCTCGATATATTTAGAGTGATCACTCCCAGGAGATTTTATTATAAAGTGTTTCATCGATTCTATGTGCGATAATAAGTATGACATCAACACTGGACCTAGAATAACTAAATCTATACTGTTTGTCGCTCAGGAGTTTGTCTTTTCTTTTCTTTTTTTTCTTTTTTCTTTTTTTTTTTTTTTGAGATGTTCAACATCTTTTTTTGTTGATGACATCGATGCAATCAATATTGAAATGTGTTGGTTATATTATAATACTTTTTTGGGGAAATATTCAGAGAGACGAAGATGTCGACAGTAACAAATGACATTCTCAAATATGGATCAATCTAGTTAAATAGCCTTCAGTTATTTCACGTATACTGGATTTGTAAGGGCCCACGTTCCAGAATTTTATTGTGGTCGGTTAGCGAAGTCTTAGTAAAGCTTTAGATAGGATGACGAAACCGATCTCAGTTTGTGTCCGTTTCTTTGTCAGGAATGAATTGCGAAAATGACCTACAAGCTCACGTTTTATTTCGTACGATAAGCCAAATGCTATAGGAGGCTGGGTTAAATTGTTGTATAGCGGTAAAGAAGCCGTTTATAAACACTGCAAATAGTAAAGAACTTCGTTACTTTTGCCAGCGGACAATGAGGCCGTGTTTTCGTTTTATTCATATTATTGGAATATACAAAACCATGGTTGATCGAATGTTCATATAATTACAGCTCATATTATTAGATAAAAATAAATGGATTAATAATATTCTTATCTAATTTTCAGTATTTATCATTTATTTTTTCGACTAATTTATAATTTTCTTTATAACTAAGACACTACAATATGAGTTTTTTGAAAAGGATAGCAGGCTTCTCTGTAAATAGTAAATAAGTGTCTGACACAAGGCCGTTATCAGGGAACACGCAATAAGAATTAAAAAATAAGGAAATGGACATTTAAAAAAATAAGTTTAGTTTGTCACAAGGTCATAGTAACAAGGGACACTTTGATAATGAATTTCAAAACACCGAAAATTGTTTTCCAAAATAAAGTTCGTATCTATATATTTATACAACAGACGTACACAATAGATAAAGTATTAAACAGTTATAATCCTCAATATTAAAGACTGATACCCAAAATATGTTATTTGGTTATTTATTCAAATTAAGGAAAGTGGGTCTTGCAGGGATATATATATATATATATATATGAAGACAACGCAAAAGTTGAGAGACTGTTTCATTGAACGCAACTGCGTTGAAGCATGAAACATTTGGTCGCCTGTGGGTGTTCACTTCAATGTCTAATTTATATTTCTATACACTCTATTACTGATATTGAGCAATTTAACCAACAGACATAGCATACCGTATGCCTATATGTTTCATATATATATATATATATATATATATATATATATATATATATATATATATATAAATCGGTCATAATCATATCACTCCGAGCAAGGCGGTAACGCCACTGATGAGCTACATAAGAGTGAAAAGATTGGAAAAGAGAAAGCCGGAAGCGCCACATCCCAAACAGGGAACAAGGGATGAGCATCTACAGCTGCTCAATAGACATGGGGGGAGTGTGAACCGGGCGATAGTTTAGTCTATCTACTTCAATTGAAAAAAAATAATAAATAAAAAGAAAACAGTGAAAAGATTGGAAAAGAGGAAGCCGGAAACCAAGTCCTAAACAGGGAACAAGGGATGAGACTCTACACCTGTTCATTAGACATGGGTGGAGTGTGAACCGGGCGATAGTTTAGTCTATCTACTTCAATTGAAAAAAAAAGAAAAAGAAAAAGAAAAGAGTGAAAAGATTAGAAAAGAGAAAGCAGGGAACAAGGGATGAGCATCTACACCTGTTCAAATGACATGGGTGAAGTGTGAACCGGGCGACAGTTTAGTCTATCTACTCCCATTGAAAAAAAGAAAAAGAAAAGAGTGAAAAGATTTGAAAAGAGAAAGCCGGAAACCACATCCTCAACAGGAAACAAGGGATGAGACTCTACACCTGTTCAATAGACATGGCTGGAGTGTGAACCGGGCTATATATATATATATATATATATATATATATATTAGTCATTATATGTGAATGTGTGTTAACACTATCGACCATAATTATTTGTAAACCCCGGTGTTTAAAAAAATGATATATTTCATACTATTTTTTTAGTAGTTATTGCCAAATCAATAATTGTAATTTAAAATAGAATGGTTCTTTTGTTAATACTACACAATAACATGTGCTTCAAATGAATTTATAAATACAAAAGAATGAAGAACATTTAGGGTGATTTTGCAAAGTAAAAATAACAAAAAAATAATTTCTATTTTCATTTAGAATTATCCACTGACAATAAATACTAAAAATCTTATGAAATACATGATTTTTTTTTAACTGGGGTGGCCTAATAATTAAGGCCACTAGTGTATATATAATCAACGTTCATACAGACACATATCTACCTGTTGCTTCATATAAACATCCATGCAAACACACACACACACACACACACACACACACACACACACACACACAAATATATATATATACATATATAACCAACACAATTATTTATCTGAGTGTTTATTTATATATACACATCTAACTCTAAAAGATCAACACCCATCGGCGACAGGTAGTTTCATGATAAAAATAGAGTTTCATATATATATATATATATATATATATATATATATAGCGATATCATTGTGTTCAAGAGTAAACAGACGATAACCACCCGGAGTTGGTCTCATTATATATATATATATATATATAACTTCACATATGATCACGGCCAGAAAAAATACTCTCATTTATGGATGTTTTTGTAGATTTTAGTAATTATACATTCAAAACTTTAGTATATAAAAAACCCACGAGCAAAAATTCTTGCCACCTTAATTTTTTTAATCAACATTCTAATTAGTGTCATTAATTTTTTTCACGAGAATGTACGAGAATTCATTTTATCAACTGCTTTTATTCAAAGAAATACACAATTTCAAACAAACGCTCGTCAGTAACAGCTTTCCAATTCATTTAATTTATTATCATATAAAACTTTTTCTTCGTAACGTGACCAATAGCAACCACAAACAGGCGGACAAAACAACAACATTAATATATGTTTACAAAAATCAAATGCACAATAATTGCAGACCGGGTGAATCTTCTCTTCGCAATATCACCCAAATTCATGCAACACAGACCAATTCAAACAAGAACATTACATTAATTATCTGTTATAAAAAATTCAAAACTGCCATCTCATTATCAACACTAATAATTCACCTGCAAAATCCTTGCCATTGGTAATGGATGCAAAGCTTGGGTTTCCAGACCGAAAGCAGCCGAGTCATCCAAACTTTGCTGATTTTTATCGTCGCGTTGCTGAGATAATATCCGGGGCACTACTAATTATAGATCAAGGAAGACCAAGATCTGCTTGACCACTAACAACATACTAGCAGTATAGCCCGGTGTTGCTCGGGTGTAATGAAAGCTTTAAAACTAATCCACGGTCCTGGAGCTTTTTTCGTCGTAAAGTTTTTTTCGTAATAAACTGAATTTTGAAGGCTAAATAAGTCCTCTGAGTAAATGGTATCATGGCTGAGACTAAGAACTACAATTATACCTACTTAGAGTCAAACCTGAAGTAAAAACTAAAATAAAAGTGCTGAAAAAAAAATACAGACATACAGGCAGATAAACAGACACACACACAAACATCTTGCCTTTTATATCGATATAATATCGATTTTTTGCACTATTGTAAGAACTGCAATCTTGAAACTTCTGAATATCGTTTCTTATGTCTTTGTCTGTGAGTGTATCAAATTTGATTAAAATCGGATCACTCTTTCTATCACCCGATCTTTTCGATTATCGATTTTCGATATTTATCAGGGGTACCTCGACACAAAACTTAGCTAAGAAGACTCGCAGCCGCTTATAGTACAACTGTGTAAATTTTCAAGAAAATCGGTTCAGCTGTTTCGGAGTCTACATGTAACGGACACACACACAGACACACACACACGAAGTTCCATTTATAAATAAGTTTAGATTCTACAGGATGTTAGAGTCGATCCAAGTATCAATACACGTCAAAGAAACCCAGCATGTCATACATCTCATAATGCTGCACGGAGGAGGGGACTTCCAGAACATCTCCTGTATCCTGTATCTTTTGCAACGTGTGCAGGATTTTTCATCCTCTGATCACTCACCAATTGAAATTTTTTGCCGACGGTCCATTGCTTGTCACTTCAGTTTTGTTTACGGGGGAGGCAACATCTGGAATAAAATTTTAAAAATTTACAAAACCAAAATGTGCGGATTAGAATCCTAATGATATAATACAGGTTAGATACTAGATGTGTGGGCTTAAATTGTATGTGATTGTCTAATAGTTCCATAAGTTTTCCCAGAACGTCTTACAGCTTTCTGCAGAGGATTTATTTCAGACATACTTTGAAACCTATTAGAAAATATAGACCTTTTTTTGTTTTTTAATCATATCACCCCAAGCAAGGCGAAAACGCCACTGATGCGCAGGAGGCTACGTAAGAGTGAAAAGATTGGAAAACCGGAAACCACATCCTAAACAGGAAACAAGGGATGAGCCTCTTCACCTGTTCAATAGACGTGGGTGGAGTGTGAACCGGGCGATAGTTTAGTCTATCCACTCCAATATAGAAATATAGTGTGACGAACGAGAAGAAAACCCCTCATTTCAAAAACTGAGTTAGTGTTATTTGTGCGGTCTGTCAACGGACGGGGCGAAAGAATGAATCTACTGTTTAGCTTACGTAATTTTACTATTTCATGCAAATGAAGTAGTCCTGTCTTGGCCAATGAAATAATTGGTAAACTTAAACAAAAAAACAAAAAAACGAAACAAAAACAAACAATTGCTTTTTGTTGTAAAGATAGTTTCCCTACTCTCCAACAGACAAGAAAAATTGTACATATGGGACTAATTAGATTTTCACAGAATCTTTGAGGTTTTATAGCGTTTGTAATGTAAGAACATGTTTTGTGCAAAGAATATTGTATGTCTTCTTGGGTCAGCGAATGAGCCTAGCTAAATTATCTTAAGAGTTGAAGACCAGCCTTCCCCAATCTTCATTTTCGGTCTTGTGCCACATTCGTATTGAATTACAAAAATAATTTTGAAATTGCATATTTTTAAGTGTTGGTAGCTCAAGTTAGCTTGTGCTATCCAGTTTGATCGAACGTTTTTACTTTGGATATTAAGATAAAGTTGAGCATTATTCGTAAAGAAAATATTAGACATTCAGTTCTGTGTAATGAAACAAATACCTACTAATATTGTGGTTTATACATGACGGGGCTCCAGCAAATTTTAGTCACATTATTTGCAATGCACTGTGTAACACCTACCATGATAAATGGATAGGCAGAGGAGGAACGGTTCCATACTCATATAATCCACCTATCACTATCCTTTAGATTTTTATCTGTGGGGTTGTGATGGATACGGAAATAAAAAATATCATTCTTCTCTTCACTGTTTGCAAATTTCGTAATCCAGTTTGAAATCTAATTTTGACCAATAGAAAAAATGATTGACTCGCTTCTAAGGGAAAAAGACGACGCTAAAATTTCGCGACCCAGCGCGAATTAATTTTCTAACCAATGAAAGGAAGCGATTTACAAATCTGAGAGAAATTCACGAGGCAGTGCAAAAAGTCTTTTGCTAATATATAGAGAAGTAAAGTCGAATCAGTTAAATGGGAACAGAGATTAGAATCGACGCCGCCTATATGTGGCAAAAGAAATTTCAATCAGCTTAACCGGACATAAGATGTCGTTAACACACAGTCGTTCTCCCTTTTCTTTCGTGCTATTCTCCTTTATCTCTCCTTCTTCGTCCTCACCATTTTCGCCGTCAACAAATAGAAAAAGACGAAAAGCAACAACAACAACACTTTAGCTGACTCCTAAAATTTAACGTCGAAAAATACAAATTTACTTTATTGCTTTACATTGCTTTTCACTTTCTCACTGTTTACAAAATAAAGAAAGTAACACAGACTTTATCCTTACCCTGTTAATTTTTTCTGCATAAACCCATTCGCTACCTACAACTACAAACTCTGGATTCATTTAACTCCGTACTATGCTTTCTCTCTGAACATTTACTCATTTAATAATTTCACTTCGTACAAATTGATGTTTTTTTCTCTCCTCAAAATGAATTCAACATTTATATACAGAAACGAGAGAACTTTTTATGATGTTTTATCGACAATTGGCATGGCAAAGGACGCATTCCAGAAGTTGAGTAAAATACTAACACACAGGAAAATCTCACTAGAAACAAAGAAAAGAGTGCTGGATTGCTACGTGATGTCAGTTCTTCAATACGGCAGTGAATGCTGGAAAATATCATCGAAAATGAGGACAAAACTGGAAGCGACTGAAATGTGGTTCTACAGAAGGATGCTACGGATATCGTGGACTGAGCATACAAGCAACGACGAGGTGTTAGAAAGAATGGCAACAAAAAGGAAATTGATGCTGAGCATCAGGAAGAGACAACTGAAGTTCCTGGGACATGCAATGAGAAATGAGAGCCTGGAGAACCTGATACTGACTAGACAGATAGAAGAAGGAGAGACAGAGGAAGGCAGTGGATAACATATTTGCAGGGTCTGATCAGGTGGATGACAGAACAGGGGTTGCCAGGAGCAACAGGAGCAAACATACTAAGAGCCACAAGGGATAGGGAGACGTGGAGAGCCATGATCGCCTACGTCCTGAAGGAACAGGGCACATAGAAGAAGAAGAAGATCGACAAGAACTACTTGTAATATCGCTGGCTTCAATCTATCTAACAGTATCATTTCAGCACTCTCTCTATAGGATGAGCTCTACAAACTTAGTTTATGCGGCAGACACTTCGTGATAAAAGCCTGCAAAATCATACGACCCCTTGTGTAAGTAAGCGAAAGGGTCCTCTGTCAATGATCCGAAGAGTGCATGCCTGTGCAGGAGAAAGTGGAGGACATTTTGGATATTTGTTATGAGTTGCTGTCATATATACCTTTTGGGCATATGTTTATACGAACATTTTTGCTGATTTTGATGTCGTAACCCCGCCTGCAAAGTTTGTAAAATTATTTTTGAAATGTACATTTAACAGTGCCGAGCGTAAGATTTGAAAAAAGAGCCTCCTGAAAAATTATTTTTTATAACTCTGTGCAGGGCCTGGATGTTTTCCCTGTCTGAGTCCATCCTTCACATATATAAATCTACCATTCACCCGTGTATTGAATACTGCTGCCACATCTGGTTGGGTACCCCTGGTATTCTCTTCGGGTTTCATAACAAAATACAACGGAGAGTCTGTAATGTGATCGATACCGACTTGGCAGCCCGACAGCAGTCACTCTGCGTGATGTAGCTTCGCTGTGTCTCTTGTATAAATACTTTCACGGCTTCTGCTCCGATGAACTTAGATCACTGGTGCCCCCTAGGTATAAATTTGCACGTGGTACTAGATTAGCAAATAGGTCCCACTCTTTTACAGTAAAACAGATAAAATGTAAATATTTCTACTCCAACAGCTTCTTTTGTCACATTTCCCATCTGTGGAATTCCTTTCCTTATACTTGCTTCCCCGACAGTTACAATCTCCAGGAATTTAAATGTAAGGTCAATAGACACCTCTTATCAAACTAACTCGCATCCATTCTCTCAAACTCTCTTCCCATCTACCCAACTCCCATCCTTGGTATCCACATCCGTCTATCACCCTCCTCCCGACATTTCCTATAGCTAACCACCCTTTTTCATAATTTTCCCCTATGTAACCCCCTGCGCAATAATGGCAGTGTAATGCCGTGTTTGGGGTGAAATGATTAAAAAAATATATATATATATGAATTTATATTTTTTTTATAAATATTAAATTATAAAATTATTTTATATAAATATAAAATTATGAAATTATTTTTTATAAATATAAAATTAAAAAAATATTTTTATAAATATAAAACTGTAAAATTCTAAACTTTTTTTTATAAATGTAAAATTATAACTTTTTATAATTATCTAAACTTATTTATAAATATAACGTTGTTTGTGTGTGTATGTGTGCCTGTGTGTGTGTCCGTTAACTATAGACTCCGAAACGGCTGAACCGAAGTTCTTGAAAATTTACACAGTTGTACTATAAGCATCTGGTAGTGTTTGTAGCTTGGTCTTGTGTCGAGGTACCCCCGATAAATATCGAAAGTCGATAATAGAAAAAATCGGATTATAAAAGGAGTGGTCCGATTTTAATAAAACTTGATACACTCACAGAGAAAGACATAAAAACGATATTCAGAAGTTTCAAGGTTGTATTTCTTACAATAGTGCAGAAAATGTATATATATATATATATATATATATATGAAAGGCAAGATGTTTGTTTTTGTGTCTGTTTATCTGCCTGTATATCTGTATTTTTTCAGCCTTTTATTTTAGTTTTTGCTTCAGGTTTGGCTATAATTAAGTATCATTGTAGTTCTTACTCTCAGCCATGATTTCGTTTACTCAGAGGACTTAGTTAGCCTTCAAAATTCAGTTTACGACGAAAAAAACTTATTTGATATCGATACCAGGAAATCAAAATTTGACTCACATCCATTCATTTTTCTTTCAGTTTACGGTTTCGCTTTAACTGGAAACAACTATTGCTTTTTAGTCTTTCGTGCCAACGTCCAAAGAGTCTGAGCTCCAGGACCATGGATTAGTTTTAAAGCTTTCATTACACTCGAGCAACGCCAGGCTATAGTGCTAGTAAAATCATAAAATTATTTTTTATAAATGAAAATGCTTGCTTGATATTTTTTTGGTAGCATTTTGGTAGCATTACTTGAGAGCTCATAGATTAAATTTACTATTTCATGTAAGCAAAATATTTTTTGTATTATTCAAACAGAAATTATATTGATTGGAATCAATTTTTTATTATTTTTTGTTTTAAAATAGCTGAGTAGCGCCCATTTTAGCCGACTTTCATCACAATGAAAAATCTTCCAATGTTAAACATTGAAGGATACTAGCTTATTTCATGTAAAATTAATCTGATTTGATATGATTATTATCTACATCAATTACATTATTCGGATTTTTGTTATCATCTGTTTTGCCATATTACCGACGTTTCGACAGATAAACACTCCAACCTTCATTATGTACTTGGAATTTCGAATCGGCTCGGAACGAGAAGCCGGGGAGCCGAGTTCGAATTCCAGTTGAATCCATTGTATTCACTTACGCACAAATACCCTTGGGAAAGGTATTAATCCGTCTTTCCTTCCAGTTATAAATAACAGGACAGATTGGGTTCCATAGCCTTGGTCGGCAACCAGTCTACCGCAGAAAGCAATGTCAACCTACTGCGGGATAATCTTCTGCCCAGTCAGTCATGTCTCTTTCGAGACATGATCGCCCAAGCGTGTATTACGTATGGCACTTAACTGACTGATCCTTTATTTTGATCACTGAGGCATGTATTTTTCTCATTCTGTTCCATGCTAGTTGCTGATGTTCATGTAGTTATCTCTCTTTAACTCAACTATCTAAGTTTACCATTAAAACCAATAATTGAACTCGCAAAACTTAGTTAAGTCATTGGATAAAAATCAACGCTTTTATCCACTAGATCATGTTTTTTGGGGGCTTATAAACATAATGTCTCAGTTTCAATTTTTCTTTTTTAACCAGAGCTCATATTGTAATTTTTCAATGTCTGTTCTATAAATACTTTCATGTCTTCTGCCCCAAAGAAATTTAAGTCACTGGTGTATCTGCAACAGGTGTTTACTCGTGCAACCAGATTGGCAACTGGGTTTCACCCATTCACAGTGAGATCGACCAAATGCAGACGACAATTCTACTCCTCCAGCTTCTTTCCTCGCACTTCCCGCCTGTGAAACTCGCTTCCATATTCTTGCATTCCTGACGGCTACAACCTGCAATGTCAATGTTCATCTCTTAACCACTTGACTCTAGTTCTTTCTTCACCACTCTGTATAGTCTTTCCTTTCTCTCTACCTTTGCAATTGTCATCACACCTGTATTCCCATCCTTCTCTTGCTCTTTTCTAATTGGTTCGTCTTTTTCTTCACTTTCTTCTAGCTAATCTTTTTACTCTTATGTAGCCCCCCTGCACATCAGTGGCGTTACCGCCTTGCTCGGGGTGATACGATTAAAAGAAATGATTTTCTCTAGTACTCTGTGTTGTTAGTTTCCATATAATATTCATTTCTATGCTTTGCCAGTTTAAAAGGTTATTGTCGCCTCGTATATGCGCTGATTCCTTAAGTTTACGTAATTTTTATTACTGTTCTCTAGCGATTATTTCAACCACAGCCCATAGAGGACACTGATTTCTTTCCTCTATTCATATGTTGTCAGCTTCGCCTGATTGTTCTCTTTTTCCTCGTGTTACAGTCTTGCTATTTTCTCACAGCCTGACCATAGGACAGCGGGCCGTTTCTTTTTTATATTTCTCTTTATAGCTACATGAACTGGAGTAAACACAGTTCTTAGTCATGTTCGCCTCTATTTTTTTTAATCATATCACCACGAACAAGGCGGTAACGCCACTAATGCGCAGGGGGCTACGTAAGAGAAAAAATATTGGAAAAGAGAAATCCGGAACCGACATCCTAGTCAGGAAACAAGGGATGATCCTCTTCACCTGTTCAATAGACGTGGCTGGAGTGTGGACCGGGCGATAGTTTAGTCTATCTACTCCAATTGAAAAAGAAAAAATAATAGAGTAAAAAGATTGGAAAAGAGAAAGCCGGAAACTACATCCTAAACAGGGAACAAGGTATGAGCCTCTTCACCTGTTCAATAGAGGTTGGTGGAGTGTGAACCGGACGATAGTTTAGTCTATCTACTCCAATTGAAGAAGAAAAAAGAAAAGAGTAAAAAGATTGGAAAAGGGAAAGCCGGAAACCACATCCTAACCAGGGAACAAGTGAGGAGCCTCTTCACCTGTTCAATAGACGTGGGTAGAGTGTGAACCGGGCAATAGTTTAGTCTATCTACTCCAATTGAAAAAAAAAAGAAGAAAAGGAGTGAAAAGATTGGAAAAGAGAAAGCCGGAAACCACATCCTAAACAAGGAACAAAAAGGTCCTACTTTATTAGAGGTCTTACTCAGGAGAGGTATCTGCGAAGTATAGAATCTTTTTTTGAAGGGCGTCCTGATGTTATATATACAACAGATTTTTTGTATTTTCACTGATAATCACTTCGCATAGGATAGACAGAGGTTGTTTTCTGAGCGTGGCCACATTTGTTAGAAACTGTTGACATATACCCCGGATAGTTGTTACGTTGTAGGGTACTGCTTATATCGACCATTTCCTGTTCATATGTCTCTGGCTCAATGTTGCAAACAGCTTACGATCCCTATATTTACATTGAATGAGTATGTAGGAGTTGAAATTGAGTGAATTTTGGCTTGTAATATACTGATGTCCTGAACCCATTTTAGATTAAAGAAAAAAAAAAAGAATAAAAATGGATTTTTAAAACAAACATTAGCAGTAATTTACATACTTTTCAACTCTCGTCAAGTAACTGACAAGCATTTTACGTGTACAGATAAAGGTTTTACATTTTTTTTTGCTGTCTGATGGAGACTTTATTTGTTAAAATATAATTTATAAAAACGTCTCCAAACGTTTTGTAACATAATTTTTAAGTACTTACTAACTTTTAAAATGCTCGAAATATTTTCCGTAATCTAATTTTTAAAATGTTGACTTTAAATTTACTATAGTTATGAATCGCATTTTCTGATAATATCGTATAGAGTCATCCATACTTTCAAAATAGGAACGTTGCATGCATATGAAATTAAAAATTATTTTAAAATTGTTGCTTCTTCATGATTTGTATTAAGCTTTTCAATTTTTGCTTAGTAAATATAGTCTGCACTTAATAACTTAGTAAACTAAACCAGACAAAGTTTAGGAAAACTTCTTTTTAATTTTATAAATTGCTATATTTTAAAGATGAAAAACATTCTTATAGAAATTCATAATTCATCAAAAAATTATTTTTCAGATAATAATTTTCTTAATATGTATTATATATAAAAGCATTTAAAAGCTTATCTAATTAAATAATGTCATAGTATTCTTGCATTTTTTTAAATTTTATTATTCGGAGCAGACTTTCGAGAAGAAGGCAACTGTTTGAAAAAAAATATGATTTATATTCTCCAAGGAGTACTGTGTTTATTTGACAAAACAAAATTTGCGGATAGAACTTAATTTGTTGAAACTTGATGAAATAACTTTAGGTCAGAAACTGATGTAAAAATATATATATTTTATGAATACTTTCTAAAAATCATAACTTCAAATATGAATTCATTTCCTTTAGAATAAGTCCTGAAAGTTTGATTAAATTACAACAAATATTTGATTTTTGCAAGGATTTCCAAATTAATGATTTTCACCAGAAATAAAGGCATTAAATTTCCCATAGTCAACATTGGTTCCACGCTGACGCAAAAACAAGAATTTAACCAAAATTTCGAAAGCGTTAGAAAAGATTAAAAGAAAATATAAAAACAACTGCTTTGGTCATTCCTCTTAATAATAACATAAACATTTTTACGAAAAAAACTATGAAGCTAGCGACATTGCATGGACAAGGATTCCACAATCTGAGTAGAATAGGAAACTTTTGCTAAGAACAAAAAACAGATTACTGCATTGCTAAGTGATGTCTGTTCTTCAATACAGCAGTGGGTGCTAGAAAGCCTCTTCAGATATGAAGGAGAGACTTGAAACAACCGAAATGTAGTTCTACAAATAGATGCTGATGATACCATGGTGAGCAGCGATAAGATTTTGGAGAGGATGGAAACGAAAAGGAAACTTATATTTAACATCAGGAAAAACAGCTAAAATTCCTGGGAATTTTCAATACTCCCAATACTAAGATATTATGATTTGTCGCCAACGATCGTACGCTGAGTCTTCTCTGCTCACAATGAACGGTTCCACTTTTAACTTTTCTATGTTTAGAATATTTTTTAGCTAAAAAGTAGAAATACCGATTTTGCATGGACTGTTATTAACGACGCGTTTCACCGGAGAAGCATATGTCCTCTATGACGTCTTCAAGTTAAACGAAAGCCTTCAAAATACTCTGAAATATTAGGTTGTCCCAAAAGTTCGTAAACACTTGCGAAATGGGTCTATCTGGTCCAGCACAATCGAGACAAGCGATGGGTTCAGAAAGGGCAAGAGACACCGTCGGTTCCAAAACAAGATCGATTCGGCAAGAAAGTCATGTTGTGCGTTTGGTGGAACTTTGAAGGAATCGTGCATTTTGAGTTGGTTCCGAATGATCGTGCCATCAGTGCCGAACTTTACTGTCAGCAACTTGAGCGAGTCTACGAAAAGTTGAAACAAATGTACCCGGCTCTGATCAACCGAAAGCGCGCTTTGATGCAGCAGGAAAATGACAAGCCACACACCGCCAGAAAGACCAAAGGCATGTTTGAACAGCTGAACTGCGCTGAGGTTCTGCCACATCCAGCCTACAGTCCTGGCTGTACTCCATCAGAGTACGGCCTTTTCCGCTCAATGCAACACTTTCTGAAGGGTCACCGATTCGACTCGTTTGATGAAGTCGAGGAAGCGTGTCAAGAATTCTTTGATTCGAAGCCGGCTGAATGGTACTTTGATCAGGTCCGAAAGCTTGCAGATCGATGGCAGAAAGTCTTGGAAAATTTTGGTCTTTATTTTGAGCAATAATTTTTGTTGTTTTTGCGAATACAATTTCAATTTTTTGCAAGTGTTTTCTGGTAACCTTAGATTACTTGGCGAGTAAAATTTTAATTTTTTGCTAGTGTTTACGAACTTTTGGAACAAATTAATAAGTACAAAAAAAAATTAAAATGTGCTGTTCACTTTATATTTACCCATATCAGAAACTAATATCCGCAGGTGATTGTAGACCTGGAAACAACAGCAATTAAGAGGTGGTCCCACGCTCCTGAAAACCTCCTGATCAGAGACCTTTCTGGCGAATAAAATTTAGCGTCATACTCAGGACGTTTCATACTTTTAACAGTACGATATTCCATCCGCAATATAGTTGTTGCCATTTATTGCATTTTATCTTTCTTATCGAGCAGTATGCATGCAAACCTCACGGTCTTTGGCTTGTCTTTTCAGCTTTCTTTGCAAGCGAATATCTGAGGAAATGATGAAATCTTATAAATCCCAGTAAATAGAAACCTTATGAATCATAGATTTACTAGTCAGACACTTAAATTCGAATCATGAAGGCATGATACACGTATCACTGGAAATGATTAAATCATCAATTGACGGTATCTACTGATCTCCAATGAAACATCAATCAGTGATGGCTGTTGTATAAGGGTTAATCTGAAATACATGTATGCTGATTTGAATGTGACAAGGGAAATAATGATGCAGGGATACAGGTCTACAGGCCGAGCTGGAAGGTTCTACGTAAACAGCGACACTGACAATTGATCAATACTCGCAGATCATCTGGCAGAGGGCGATATTACCGTCTCTAGAGGGTGTGTTTTCAATATATATTGGGAAGGTCGCTTGCGATATGCAAAGTTTTCAAGTGACCCCCCCAATTCTCTGATATTCATTTAATTGAAAAAATAGGGGCAAAACAGAAAAAGGATAATACCATTGAAAAAAATAGCCTCGTGAATATTGTAAATAGTTTGAAGAAAAACTAATCCGAAACATGAGGAAAGCTTAAGTAAAATCCGAGTAAATGTCTGGTGTGACGAAAGAATAAACGG
The DNA here is from genome assembly GCA_037127315.1 of Ascarosepion bandense. Taxonomy (NCBI): domain Eukaryota; kingdom Metazoa; phylum Mollusca; class Cephalopoda; order Sepiida; family Sepiidae; genus Ascarosepion; species Ascarosepion bandense. The sequence continues at coordinate 931,309 of JBBBDQ010000399.1, forward strand.
ACGACAAACAAATTATTAAATACTAAATTCTATGTTGGCACAATATATTTTATATCCCCGGAATTTACTGGTATCTCTGCATATTATTATAAAATCATATCTGAGAATAAGATTCAGTATGCTATTTTTGCCAAATAATTTTTTCATTGAAATATTTTCACTAAATTCAATATTAGCTTTTTCACAAAATAACATATTTTTCATCTTTTAACGGTTTAACAGATAATGTAGAGTCACTAAATTCTAAATTTGTACAAATTTGCTTTCCACGTTCAGTAGATAGATAGATAGATAGATAGATAGATAGATAGATATGTCTCACCTAGATAGGTACAAGAGTAAGACAGATCAATGATTAAGATAGACAGATATATGAGTTAGATGATAGATCAGTTATTTACTCATATATATATATAAATATATATATATATATATATATATATATATATATATATATATATATGTTTACAGAGAGGTTCTCTCTCTCTCTCTCTCTCACTCTCTCTTTCTCATTTTTTCCAAGTCCTGGGTATAACGACAAACTGCAGCCGGCAGCAAGACCTCTGATTGGAAGGTTTTGAAAAGCATGGAGCTACTTCTTAATTACTGTTGTTCCTATGTCCACCCTGACCCGAAGTGGTTACCCCCGTTAGTGTCAAATAGTTACACCCCAATCTATAGTCAAAACACAATGAAAGTATAAAAACAGACTTTTATAGCAAAGGTTCCAGGAATAAATTTTTGAATAAAAAAATATTACTAGGCATATATTTTTAGGAAAAAAAATACACCAGCAATACATCTGGCTCTGAGCAAAATGAACTTTACAAAAATATATCAATGAAACCTGATCTACAAACTGATTTCTTACAAAGAATACATTTTCTGTTCATCAAAATCGAATGTAAAAATATTGTCAGCATTAAATAAACCATTTAGGTGTTGATATGCCGCAGAACAAAATAAAAAAACAATCTCTCTCTCTCTCTCATTATATATATATATAGAGAGAGAGAGAGTGAAAGAGAGAGAGAAAGAGAGAGAGGAAGAAATGTAAACTGTGATACTTCGAACTAATTCTGATGCATATATGTGTGTGTGTGTGTGTGTGTGTGTGCGAAAAGTATATATATACATATATATATATATATATATATATATATATATATGCAATTTGTTATATATATTATATTATTTATATATTATATATGTGTGGTACTTATTTGAAAGCGCTCAATATCAGTGATAGAGCTGACATATTCATATAGATAGGTGTGAGTTTGTGACCCTGTTATTATGATCAAATATTACTATCACCGTATTAGTCCGCAATCATTATCAATGTAAATTACTCCTCTCTTCCGAAGTAAAATTAATACCACCACATAAAAACTAGCAAGAATTACAAATTAGAATTTCTACCATTTAAATATGTGCAACCACAAAAAACAAGCAAATAACCGACTTTAAAATAAAAAATAACAATACAGCCTTAAATAATTAAAAATAATAGCAATTTTTACCTATCATAGTTTCGCACAGACCCCATCATACGTACATATGTACCTATAAGAAATCGACAACTGTCCGCGCGTTGACATCGCTACATTATTTGAATGCACCAACCGAATACGTATGTATGTGCGCAACGGCACACCTATACATATGTATATCAAGCCCCATACGGTTCACATATAGTTATGTTTATGTGAGCCTCGGAGGGCGAGCGGGCGCGCGCGTGTGTGTGTATGTCTTTGCGCACATAAATGGGTGTACAAATGTGTATATATGTCTGCCTCTGTCACGACAACTAATTTTCCTCCCACTTCCACAAAAAATACACCAATATACGCAACCATACATGTACCAAATTTTTAAAAAAAATTAATCAGTTTGTCTGACGAACGCAAGAACGTGAAACCCAAGGTCACAAACTCACACGTATATATATATATATATATATATATATATATATATATATATATATATATGGTGGTGGATGTTTAATCATTTAATTCCAAGCAATATGTGATCGCCACTAGTTTCTTCAGATCAATCTGCGTCAGGCTAAGAACTTCTAAATGACTCATTCATTACCACTTTATCTTCGACTAGCAGTATAGCCCGGCGTTGCTCAGGTGTAATGAAAGCATTAAAAAAAATAATCCATGGTCCTGGAGCTCAGACTCAGTCTAAAGAATATTTGTGTGAAGTTTGGTGAGAATCGGATAAAAATTGTGGATTTGTATAAAGTACATACAGACAGGTAAACAGACACACACACAAACATCTTGTCTTATATATATATATATATATATATATATATATATATATATATAAGACAAGATTTGTCCAACGATACTTAAGCATTGGAACATTATCACAGACAAACTGACTGCCTAGCAACTTTCGCCATTCTATAAGGTGACGTCACTAAGCGGTCGTCACACATCTCTGTTAATGAGTGATAGTAGGCATTTGTATGTCTACAATGGTTTAGGGCAAGTGCTATATATATGATGGTCACCCCTGGTATTTTCAAATGTTTAGGGTTCAAAGCATGTAATGCCCTTTATATCATATTGATGTTTGTGCTTATGATAATTTTGGGGGCAGTATTTAGCAGTGATCATTCTGCTTCACTTGTAAATATTACTTCCTTTTTTACTACATAGGAAATCCCCTCAAAATATAATGTTTTATATATCTGAAATTGCAGTAGCTTAGTTTTGAATTTCAACCAGGATTCTTGTAGATGTTACCATAGAAGGATATAACTACACAACCAAGAAATTTTAAATTCAAATTTTTTTGACAGGTCTTACTATTTTTTTTAACAAATAAGGCACGTACAGATTGCTATATGTTACAAATTTAACCTTGTGTCATACTAAGCGCAAATTTTTATCCTATTATAAGACACCTATCCTTGTACGAAAATATTGACATTAAATAGTAAAAAATGTTATCAAGTTGGCTAATTTTTTACGTCCTGTAATTTCAAATGTAGAAAAAAACTTTCTCTCAGCGTTATAAGATTCGCAGAAATAAACTTCCAGTGAGTTTCATACGAGACTCATCCGAAAAGGACGAAAATACATTCGCTGGTTACTCATTCCTTTCTTAAAATTTGGATTTCGTTGATTTCTCTTATTTTCTTATGGAATTAGTTTGGAAGTGAGGAGAGGTTAATAGATTTTTTTTTCCTCTTTTTTGTTTTGTTTTCTTTCCTTTTCTTTTCCAATTACATCCATTCCAACTCTCTCAGGATAAAGACGGGATATTTTTTTCGCTTTTTTGTCTCTTTGCACACAGATTCAACAAATTTTCCTATTTTCGTCTACGTTCTTCATTCACACTTTATAGCAAAAGAATAATAAGTATTCTACCAAAAACATAAAAAACACGTTCACGTTAGCATTTGGAAGGGTTGTGACGATAACAGAGTTACTATATTTCTAAATAAATCTATGAATATGTCTATGGCCGAGAATCTATCCCGTTCTCTGTCTCTATTTGGGCATCTAACTGACATGAGATCAGGCACAATATATTCATGATCTATCTATCTATCTATCTATCTATCTTTCTCTCTCTCTCTCTCTCTCTCTCTCTATATATATATATATATATATATATATATATATCTTAGTCTGTTCCCTATCTATCTATCTATATATATATATATATATATATATATATATATATATATATCGATTTTCTGCACTATTGTAACAACTGCAACCTTGAAACTTCTGAATATCATTTTTTATGTCTTTGGCTATGAGTGTATCAAATTTGATTAAAATCGGACCACTTCTTCTATAACCCGAGTTTTTCGATTATCGACTTTCGATATTTATCGGGGGTACTTCGACACAAAACCTAGCTAAGAACACTCGCAGACGCTTATAGTACAACTGTGTAAATTTTCAAGAAAATCAGTTCAGCCGTTTCGGAATCTATAGGTAACGGACACACACACACACACACATAAACACACACACAAAGATCCATTTATAAATAAGTTTAGATATAATGATTGTACACTATGTAGGAAAGCACACACATACAATGTATATATATATATATATATATATATATGTGTGTGTGTGTGTGTGTGTGTGTGTGTGTGTGTGTGTGTGTGTGTGAGTGTATTACCGGGTTGAATATTGAGATATAAATAAAAAATATACTATTTAATAATAAAATCAGAGCATTTCCAACATTAAAATAACGTTTATACAAATGAATATATATAAATATATATTTTAAATTTTAATTGATTATTATTCATTTTTATTTTTTTATGTTATTTTTACATTTGAAAATGAAAAAAAAGTAATTTATGAATTTTAATTTAATTTTTCACTTTATATTTTTTACAGTTAATTCGGTTTTTACTTCTCGAATTTATTTTAATAGCACAAATGAATCTAGATCTTCGTGTTTCATTTTTAAATATTCTCAAATCTGCGCTTTTTGAACAATTCCTGTGTTTGTGTATGATTTCATTTTTTTTTTAAATGCCAAACGATTTAGTTTCATACAATGTATTTATCTCCAATTTACTTTCGGCAAAAGTTTGAAATTTCTATTTCTTTGCCGCTTCAGTTTTCTCTCCATCACTTTCTTCCCCTCTCTGTGCATTTTCTCACTTTTCCTCTTTGTTAAGCCAAGATGTCACGTTACCGACATTCCGTATCTGTTTATATTTTACTTCCTACCTAAATTTTGGGTCTATTTCTCTCTGAAGCCATTTTATTGTTCTTTTTTTCCTCTCGTTTGTTTCTTTCCTTCTCTCTTGCTTTACTATTTGCTTTTTATTTCCTTTATGTCCTTCTCTTTCATTTTTCTTTCCTTCTGTTATTTTTCTTTTTGCTTTGTCATTTTTCCTACACTTTTTACCTCGTACGAAAAGTTTTCCAAAAATAAAAGAAAGTGAGCTTTTAAAAATTTTCTTTTAAAAAATAACGTTTATTACCATAATTATAGACTACCTAATGGAACATTGTTTTTTCAATGTCGAAACAAAATGTACAATTTTGTAGTAGCTTGTAGTTTGTATATGTTCTAAAGGATTTTCGATTATTACTATGGATAATACATATTTCACCGCATTGATGTTATTATCGCGGTGAAATATGTATTATCCATTGTAATAATCGAAAATCCTTTATAAATTATATTACTCTGTTAAATTGAATAAATGAATTTAACATTGAGTTCTCTTGAGTTGATCTCTTTTGGAATTTACCTGGATTACATACTAAGTGTACTATATATATATATATATATATATATATATATATATATATATATATTTTCTAATCATATACTGTTAAATATAAGAGACAATGAATGTCTATTATGTTTAATCATGAGCCGTTCTAAACGTCGTATTTTTGCTTTAATTTCAGTTGAAAATAAAGACAAAAATTCTCCAACATTTGGATAATTATTTATTGTTTTTTTTTCTAAGATTTTGGCTCACATGAGCCATCTTCAGAGAGGTTGTTTAAACTGAAATATTATAAAATCCACCATCACCGACGATTTTATTTTGTGTTGACATAAAACTCCGCTTGGCAACATAATATACGCAGATGATTATAGTTTAAGTTATATATATATATATATATATATATATATAAATATATATATATAAAGAGAAAACCTGACAGACACAGAGATACAGAGTTGTAGAAATATGCACTTAAAATATATTCACTCTTTTAATGACAGTAAATGCATTGTTTATTAACTTGCAGGCAAAATGAATGCTTAAAATGGTTACGCCACTGACTGACCATCACGTGAACCTGGAAAATATCAACTCGGCCTTTATACTGATAATACATATATTTATTCCTGCTTTAATAACAATTCCAACAAAAGCAGAACTGATAGTTGCACTCGAAATGACTTTCAATCAGTTGTTAACTGGGGCAAGAAATGACAGGTAAATTTTAATGCCTCCAGAAAGAAACCGCTATCTTTTAATTATCACAGAGAAACATTGTTGACTTACATTATCTTGGCTGATGTTCTCCTCCAAGAGAAGAACACTGCGCTTTCTTTGTCTCGAGATTTAACAGGACAAAAAACATGCTTCTCAACGGGATGTATAAAATCCAAGAATGAAACACTCATATTAGATAAGATAGAAATATTCAAGCGTTCGCAAGAACACATAAAATATCTCTTCCCCGACAAGAGAGAGCAACCGAAAATACACAGATATAATGACGAAGTAGAAATATTCAAAATTCTATGTAGAAGCTAACCTGGCCTGGCCAAACTGAATAGAAACAAAGCAGTTGGACTAGATGACATTGTTGGCAGCCTTAGATGAATTCGGCATAAAAAAATCACAGAAATTATAAATGAAATATACAACAGCGGTAAAATCCCAGAAGACGTAAGCAGATCGATTTTTATAGAACTGCTTAAGAAGCCAGGTGCAAATATATATGAACTCAACCGAACAATCAGCTTAATGAGTCATGTAACAAAACTCATCATTTGACTTCTGATGAACAGAGTGCGCAGCAGAATCAGACCGTAAATAAGACATGAACAGTGCGTATTTGTCAAAGACACCGGAAGAAGGAAAGCGATATTTCTGCTTAAAATGTTCCCAGAAAGGGCAATAGAAATGCAGAAAAACCTGTACCTGTTTTTCATCGACTACGCGAAGTCACCTGATAGACACGCTCGACAACCTTGAGATATTCGGGAAAGATTTTATGGTAATAAAAAACCTGCGCTGACAGCAAACTGCTTGCATATGGACAAGAAACGAGTTCCGCAGATACACAGAGATGTGTAAGACGGAGATGTGTATTCTCACGAGAACTGTTCAACCTATACAGCGAGACAATTATGAGAGCTCTTGGCGGCCGTAATCTGAATAATATAAGATACGCAGATGATACAGTACTTAAAAGAAAGACAGTAAAGAAACTACAAGATCTTCTACCGGAGGGAGTTAAAGTAAGCAAAAAGAAAAGACTAAATTATATACTACAAGAAAACCGAAGTCATGATAATCCGTAAAAAGAAGAGCCGAAAATGCCAACAACAAGTTTGGGATACTAAAATCAAACTGGTGTAAGAATCTAAAAACCTGGGCAGCTTTCAAACAGTTGACGGGAAGTGCGATACGGGGATCTGAAGATGTGTTGGAATGGCCAAGGGTGCATTCCAGAAGCTGAGTCGAGTATTAAGAGACAAGAAAATTTTGCTAGAAACAAAGTACTTGATTGTTGTGTGATGTCTGTCTTTCAATATGGCAGCGAATGCTAGACAATTTAATCATAGATGAAGAAAAGATCTGAAGCAATCAAAATGTGGTTCTATAGAAGGATGCTGGGAATAACATGGACAGAACATGCGAGCAACGACGAGGTTTTACAGCTGAATGGACACATGAAGGACACTGATGCTTAACATCAGAAAAAGACAGCTGGAACATGTAATGAGGAAGGAGGTCTAGGAAACGTGATGCCCATGGGACGGATAAAGGAAACGAGAGACAAGAAAAAGCAACGCATGACATACTTGATGGACTTAAGCAGATAGATAGAAGAGCGGGATGAGTGCGATAACAGGACAATAGGTATTAAGAGCGACAAAAGATAGGTAGATGAGAAAGACCATGATCGCCTACGTCCTGAAGGGACACGGCACATAGAAATACAACAATGTTGAGTGATTATATTGAACCATTTGCTAAGTCTCTTGTTTGTGAAGTTGGTTCGTACTGTTGTACCCGGCAGCTTTACGATTTAGAATCCATCTTGCATATTTATGAATCTACCAGTCTTATGTGCATTAAATATTGGTGCTGTGGTGATACCGAGCAAAAGCGATGGACCGGATGTTAGCGCTTTCACGACCAAACAGCAAATGACCAAAAGTCGTCCGTGCTCATCCGGGTTCGCGCAGATGTATCGGTTGAAAAATAAAAATTAATCAAATATTAATTTCCATTTCGCGAGCCTACGCGAATTTTATTTATCAGCCAATGGGAAGCCCAGAATCAAATACAAATGTGAAATCCCAAACAAGCTGCTGTGATCCAAAAGGCAGATATAAATGCACATACAGACAGACCCCACCAGGCAGACCTAGAGGAGAAGAGTGTAATCAATATCCACTTCATCTAAGTCAAGTGGCTACTACGCTTGTCTCTTTCCTTCTCCCCTGTCTCAAAACTACTTAGTGACTGAAGGAGAGACTACAGCAAAGACTTACACGCTCCCCACATTCCTAAGCCTTAAAACTCTTTCAGCCTATTCTGGAACTCCTGTAATATATCTAGAAATCCTTGATGAAATCCAACGAAAGGAACGGTTATGTTATCAGTCCTGACCAGTCATCTCGACTTCAATCCCATTCCCACTGCCATAACGTGGTATACCTTCGACTTTTCAGTAAATATTTTCATCGAAATTTCTCTAAAGAGCTGTCCCCCCTGGATCCACATGAATCTGAGCGTACTGTTTCCGTTGTAGTGCAATAGATATAGGTACGCAATTATAAATCGGTGGGTCATATTCGAATTTCACTCGAGTTCGTAACACTCACGCGTAAAATTTAGGAAAGGTAGAAATCTACCCCCACCCCGAACCGACATTTATATAGTTATTAGAAGGACAGACTTTGTCCTGAAGTCTTGGTTGGCAACCTGTCTACTGTAGAAAGAAAAGGCCACTAGTTAGTATTGAGTCGAAAAAGACATTATCTCTCAAGCGTCCATCATGTATGGCACTAAGCAGATTATATTAACAATGAGGTTTCATCAGTTTGCTGATGACAAAGAATGATGGAACCGTGAGTTCTAATATAATAGTTTCTTCTGAAAGTCTCTTCCGGTTATTTAGTTTCATGCCACCAATGTTTTCTTAAAATTTATATACAAGGTTAATCTCCACATTCTGTTTACTTGATTTCTATTTTTTATTGTCCTTTCTCTTTGCTAATCTTTCTCATTCTCTTCAAAATCGTGTAATTGCATCTTAGTGCCATTATTACATTAGGAGTGAAATGATTAAAAATAATATTTGGAACAAAAATTTTACCCATCTGTTTCCAACGGACTTAATATTATATATTATGGTTTATTTTTAAAAAATATCTTGTGATCTGTGACGATATCGAGCGACTGTTTGCTTTATTTTTCCCATTCTATCGTCAATCTTTAATCTTGTAGAAATAGCTTTTTTTTTCTGTATGAGATTTTTTAATGTTATTCTCGAACACTCTTTTACTGAAAGTTGTTCTTTCATGATTCGGATTTTTTAAATACATTTTGGGGCTTAATTTATAAATTTTTGAAGACTTTTCCACTTTCACCAAAAATTTGCAAGAATATATTCAAAAACAATAATCGATTTTTGATATCACCTTCTTCTCTTTTTCTTTTGAAAATTTATTTTCTATTTTTCAGAATATTTTCTCTTTACCGTAGACAACATATTTTCTCCAAAATTTGTAATTTCAGTAATGTTAGGTGGATATTTAAGTGGTACAATTGTTGGTAATTCTATCATTTTCGTTTATGAAAAATTTTGGCCTTCCACCTCATCCGTTCCAAGATATCTTCCAATCTATTAAACAGCTGGATCTATTAAACAACGGTTGATTATTGGAGTAACGGACACAGCCAAAGAAACCCACAGTGTGGTAACTTACTCGATCAGTCAAAGTCAAGTGGAAGCTAATATAAAAAGGGTAATCCCGCTTTTATAAAAGTTTCATTAAAAACAACTGCCAAGTGAAAATTATTTTAATTTTTCTTGACTTATAATTTGCTTCTTTCTTGGACATAAATTATGCAGAATTTTTCCGGATGTTCTGTATGTCCGAGCGATTTCCGTTATAGATTTAATCATTGACGGATATTTGTTGGAGTGCAGTATATATCGGCTCGGAACGAGAAATCGGGGAGAGGAGTTCGAATTCCAGTGGAATTCCCTGCATTCACTTACGTGCAAATAGCTTTGGGAAAGGTATTAATCTGTCTTTTCCATCAAGTTATGGGTTAAATATCAAGACAGATTGGGTTCTATAGTTTTGTCTGGCAATCAGTCTACCGCAGAAAGCAATGACAACCTACTTCGGAATAATCTTCTGCCTCGTTAGGAATGTCTCTTTCGAGACATGATCGCCCAAAGCGTGTATCACGTACGGAACTTAACTATTTCGTAGGTCTTTGTAACATGTGCATTTAAATTCGTGGAGGTTGTATCTGTTAGGAAAGCAAGTATATGAAAAGGAGTTCCACAGGCGGAAATTGCGAGAAAAGAAGCTGATGGGGTAGAATTGTCGGCTGCATTCGGTTGATCTAACTGTAAATGGGTGGGACCTTGTTGCCAGTCTGGTTGTACGAGTAAATTCTTGTGACGGGAGCACCAGTGACTTAGGTTCGTCGGAGTTGAAGCCATGAAAATATTTGTAGAATAGACAGGGAAGCCACATTCCGCCGGTGAGAAAAACGACTGTATTCGAGCCGCCAAGTCGGGACCTTTCGAGACATGATCGCCCAAGCGTGTATCACGTATTGCATTTAACTGACTGGCTGATTTAACCATTATAAAACTTTCTTATAACCCGAGATACATACATGAACAAATCTATGCATTCAAGTTAAAATAAATTTATTTTTGATAATCGGTAAAATGGAAATTTCTGCATAAGTTATGCACAGAAAAGAACAAAACATTTAAAAGACAAGAAAATATTTGACGATATTTCTGAGATGAGTTAATGTAATTATTTTCACTATCTACATTGACTGTTGATCTCATTTTTGTTGCCATATTCACGAAGCTTCGGCCGTTGTATGCTTCGAACTTCTTCAAGTGATCGAGTTTTCAAACTGAAACCTTTATTTCGTTCACCAGGACATATCAAGTCACATTGACTCGTGGATAAAAGCGGTGGTTACATCCAAGGTCTTGGCCCCAAATAGTGAGTTCAGTACCTTGCTACAACAATACCTCAAGTTTCGGGATGTTGCTAGGAGTTTTCCTTCTCCAAGATGAGTTGTCAAGAGACAGAGACGTGATTAGATTTAAAACAGAATGACGTTGGAAAAAAGACACTGGAAAAAAGTAGCTATTAAATAAAACAAAAATATTATCCGAGTGTATTATTTTTTAAAAGAAATATGGTTATTTTTATTTTTTCAATTTTTACTGCTGTTGCAATTGCTCGTGTTAATCAGATTAGTTGTTAATTAATTGTAAAGATATCATTGTTGTTGCTGCCATGACTAGTTTTTAATGAAACTAATTATAAAAAAAATAATGAAAAATGAAAAAGTTAACATTCGGTTAATTAAGTTTAGAATCTATAAAAATGATAACGTATCGCTTGGAAATTTTAATAATAATAACAATGTTTACTATTTTTAAGATAAAAAAGATTAAGTGGATCACGCAAATTAGAAAAATAAATAAAATTTTACTTACTTACAGTGAAATTAATTAACGGAAAATACATGATTATTGATAAATTATTTGATTCTATAAAATTATATATATATATATATAAGCGTTAATCATTCGTTTATTCATTTGTTCGTTCATTTGTATAATCAATTATTTATTTACTGAACTCGTCGAAAACACTTAGCGTTATCTATACTATTATCGTAGTTTTTTATGAATTATATGAATACTATAAAAAAAACTAGTTGATTAATCAATCAGATTCATTAAAGAAAAAACTGATAAATAAATTAAAAATAATAATAAGAAGAAGAAGAAAACTTCATATTTACGTTAAAGTCGTATCAAAAATGATAATTTTTGTTTTTACATTTTTAATGAAAATTCTTCTTATTATTATTATCATTGTCATTTTTCATCATATTTCGATTTCTGCTTTGATCTCACTACCAACCAAGTCTGCGGGGAGACCTAAGGCAGGTCGTGGCGTGTTGTTATGGCTCCATTTCATGTTTTTTGTCTTCCCTATCATCCCTAGCATTACATAGATAAAGTTTTCCTTAAAGTGTGTGGGATGTACTTAATAAGACAATTTTTTGTATATCTCTTAAGCTAGGGTTTCCAGGGATTCTTTCAATGTGTTGTTTTGTTCCATTTTTTATCATTCCAAGTGCACCTACTATCATCTGGCACAACTCTTGTTTTCAATTTCCACATTTTTTCTATTTCAATTTCCAGGTCTTTATATTTTGACAGTTTTTCAAATTCCTTGATTGCTATGTTACAATCCACTGGACAAACCATATCAAGTAATAGACAAGTTTTATCCTTCTGGTTTTTAACAATAATGTCTGGCCTGTTTGCTTCAATTTTTCTGTCTGTGTAGATGATGTAATCCCATAGAATGGTTACATCTTCTATTTCTGTAACCGGTGCTGGGTGATGTTCATACGAGTGTGTGTTTACAGCTTTTCCATAATGTTTGCACATTGCCCAATGTAAATATTGCCCAACTCTATCGTGGCGATTTTTATATTCATTTGGGGCAAGCACAGAACAGCCTGAGATTAGGTGGTCTATTCTTCCTTGGTGTTTATCATAAAACCTGCATTTTGGATCCATATTATTATGCATAATATTTGCCTGAAAATTCTAGTGAAAAGAATTTGGTCTTGTGCTGCAAGAATATAGCCTTCAGTTTCAGACTTTAATCCAGATGCACGTAACCATCAATGAGTATTAACTTTGTCAACATTGGATTTATTGGCACGTTTTGGATATTGGCCATGCAGAGGTTTGTCTTGCCAGCGCTGTTTCATCTTTTCAAGAGCTTTATCTTTGGCTTTCATTTTCATATTTTTTGCCGCAATAGTTGGTTCTTGACTTCTGTTTTGCTTTTCTACAGAATTATTATTATTATTATTATTATTATTATTATTATTATTATTATTACATAGACGTTTATGCGGTGTTTACGTTTCTTTCTGGTGGCTACCAGAGACTTAAGTTCAGAAATGACTTCATGACATTTTCCAATGATCATTTTCGTAAGAAAATCCGACCTAAAAAAAAATCTAATGTCATACACAATTTACATGAATAAAGGTCTTCGTAGGATGTGTATTGTGGAGCAGTGGATATCGACTCGGAACGACAATCGGGGAGCCGATTTCGAATTCCAGTTGAATTTCCTGCATTCATTTACTCACAAATACCCTAGGGAAATGTATTAATCCGTCTCTTCTCTTTAGTTATGGGTTAAATAATAGGACAGAATGGGTTCTATAGCGTTTGCTGGCAATCTGTCTACAACAGAAAGCAATGGCAACATACTGCGGGATAATCTCTGCCCAGTCAGTCATGTCTCTTTCGACAAAGAGTGTATCACGTACGGCACTTAACTGATTGAAAGGTCTTCGTAACACATGGGATATAATTGTGAATACAATTATTTTGTATTCTTTAAAGCATAGGCTTCCAGAACTCTTTTCAGTGCGTCTACAGGAAATGCAACTGGAATTATTGTTGTCTTCATGTAGAACATTTTTATATTCTCACTTCAAGATCCTTGTAATGTGATAGTTCTTTGTTGTTTTTTAGGTTTTCAAATGCATATTCTAATCTACAGGAACAGCCATGTCAGTAAAATCGTCCTATAAAACTGTTACGGGTAATATCTCTGTAACCGGATCTAGGCAATTCCTATTCCTCATAGCTTTCATGCCATTTTTTTACAGTTTTCTTTCCGTAAAAGTAGCATAGATTCCAGTACAAACTACTACGTGGTGTAATGTTTAACAAGCTTGTCTTGCTAGCACACAATTACAACTGGTGATGCAGTGGATAGCGGACAGATTGAGTTCTATAGCCTTGGCTGGTAACCAGTCTAACGCAGAAAGCAATGGCAACCTACTGCGGGATAATCTTCTGCCCAGTCAATCATGTCTTGAAAGAGACATGATCGCCCACTTATGGCACTTAACTGACTGTCGTATATGACACTTCAGTCGCTCTTGTGATCTGCGTACATGTTCGCATATTGTGCAACAGCGAGTATCTCGGGATATCGCCACAGGCATATTTGCTGATATTTTTCGCTGATGTCTTTCATCTCTTATTCTTCTATGTGCCATGTCCTTTCAGGACGTAGACGATCATGGCTTTCCACGTTTCCCTGTCCCTGGTGGCTCTGAGCACGTTTTCTCCTGTTACACCGTGCAACACTCGTTCTGTCATTCATCTGATTAGGTCCTTCAAATATGTTATCTGTTGCTTTCCCTCGATCTAGCCTGTTAGTATCAGGTTCTCCGGGTCCTCCTTCCTCATTGCGTGTCCCAGGAACTTCAGCTGTCTCTTCCTGATGCTCAGTATTAATTTTCTTTTTGTTTCCATCATTTCCAAGGCCTCATCATTACTCACATGCTCGATTCATGAGATTCGCAGCATCCTTCTGTAGAACCACATTTCAGTTGCTTCAAGTTTTTCTTTCATCTTTCATGGTATTGTCTAGCATTCACTGCCACATTGAAGGACGGACAGCACGTAGCAATCCAGTACTCTCTTCCTAGTTTCTAGAGAAATTGTCCTGTTTCTTAATACTTTACTCAACTTCTGGAATGCTTCATTCGCCATGCCAATTCGACTTCGAATCTCTGTGTCGCACTTTCCGTCTTCTAAAAATTTCTGATACCACTCTGGTCCAAATATCTCCAGCTCTTTCTATCCAGGCCAACTCGCTCAGAGTTAATATGAGACACTGGGAACTTAAGGATGTGCGTTGTGGTGCAGTGGATATCGACTCGGAACGAGAAATCGGGGAGTCGAGTTTGCATTCCAGTTGAATTCCTTGCATTCACTTACGCGCAAAAATCTTTGGGAATGGTATTAATCCGTCTCTTCTTGTGAGTTAATTAACAAGACAGATTGGGTTCTCTAACCTTGATTGGCCACCAGTCTACTGCAGAAGGTAATGGCAACTTTCTACGGGATAATCATTTAACTTTCGAGGCATGATCGCCCAAGCGTTTATCACGTATGTTACTTAACTGAATGATTGACTAAGTTCAATCGTCATTAGGTGCTTCGTACTTCAAGGTTTGTGCCACAATTAAGCAACTATTAAAAAATCATCTCTATTATGTTAGGGTATTTATTCAGTGGGTGCTAACACCCAGCAACATGATGCAAGAATATCAATTTCTGGATATTTTACAAAGAATCTGAATTTTACACTAGCTTTGTCTGTTTTTCCAGATAGCAAGTATTGGTCATGTATAGAAAGAATAAAAGTATTTATCTTAGCTTTTGACCTTGCACTAATTAACTATTGATTAGAACGGAGTTCTCTATATTAATTTCTATGGTACAGGCAGAGTGTTGACCCTGAAGATTTTCTTCGTAGTAGTAGTAGTAATATTCACAAAACTTTCCTCTTCTTTTTCTATATATTCTTTTTCCTAGTAGTAGTTGTATTGACAACACTTTCCTCTTTTTCTTCTTCTTCAATCAATTTTTTCTTCTTCACATTTCTTATTTTTTCCACTATGTTTTTCTTTTTCCTTCTTTTCCTTTTTCCTTCATTTTCTTTTTCCTTCTTTTTCTTTTTCTTCTTTTTGCTTTTCTTCTTCTTCTTCTCCTCGTCATTATTATTTTCATTATTTTCCTGATATTCATTTTGTTACCTGATAAAAAAATTCTCTTGGAATTTTATATGACAAATTAGATTAAGGCAGTGGTTTCCAAACATTTTTCTGTCATCTCCCCTACACCTAGTTCAACCATCCAGATTTCCCCCTTCATGTGTATGAGAGAAAGAGCCGTTAAAACACACTGAGACTATTTACTAATTTATTTTTCAAATGTACAAATATAATAATAAACTTATAGTTACAGAGTAAAGTGGATAGAGAGCAGTTAGTAACAACTAAGCATAGCCATAGAGAGCGGTTAGTAACAAATAAAAGGACTTTTGTTTGTTCTTCTACTTCAGAATTAAATTAGTGAGAAGGGTGATGCTGCTTCTTGTTCACCAGTGCATCAATATCAGGGTTAGTTTTGGCAATCACGCAACGTATGTCACATTCCACCTCCCGTCGGTTTCGTGCTTTGGGCTTCATTATAAGTAAAGTAGCAAATCCTGACTCACAAAGGTAGGTTGTGGAAAAAAGAAAGAGGAATTTCAATTATTTCCCCACTGGTAGCTTCAAATTTTCCCCCAGGGGAAAATTTCGCCCACTTTGGGAATCTCTGGATTAAGGTATGTTTTCTCAATTTTAGGAAGGTGCACATGTCTACAGTTCTTATAGCTCATCGTTTGGCGATAATCTGAGAGGTTTTCAGTATTTTCTTAATCATTCCTGGAATTGTGATTGCATTTGTCTGCCAAAATCTTGTAATTATTATTCACAAGTGCTTATATATTTTTCAAGTTTATTAAAGTTTTATTTTCAGCCGAGACGCATATTTTTGTAAGTATATTACGTGTGTCCGGTTCATTGTTGATTGCACTGCATTTATTTGAACATCCCTGTCTACATTCCCTATTTTAGAGAAATGTCAATTGACAATACATGCATTCTCTACTTTGAAAATGATAAACAAAAACTCCAAACTCTCGAAGCTATCTTTATCAAAAAATTAAAACCGACACTAATATATGAGTTAATATGAGTATAATAACGATATTCTATAACAGTAGTTTTCTTTTTAATATCTAAGTCGTAATTTTTTAAGAAAAATACAATAGTTTAAAAAATACAAATTGCAACTTTTATCAGACCTAAACTCTAGGTTACTTGCTTAAATCACATAATTTTCATATTGGTATCGCATTCCTACCTTTTTACTTAGAACTCATCACAGGTAAACCATAAGATATTTTAACATACAACTTTTCATAAGGGTAACTACATTAGTTACATCTTAACAATCAACGTCCTAGTTAATCTTGGACAAGATTGAAAGTACTTGGGACTATACAAATAAAAATAATTATTCGTCTTTTTTGCTGTCTAAATTCTTTGATGAAATATGCTTAAAATGATAATTTCAAAACTTGATCCACATAAGGCGAGCGGAGGCGACGGAATCCTGGTTGCTTTCTTGAAAAAATGTGCCTCTGAACTCTCCGCTGTCCTCTCTGAATTCAATAATTACTTCTTCTCTGCTTCCTGTTTTTTTCTGCCTATTGGAAGTCCTCTTCTGTGGTTCCTGTCTTTAAGAACTCAGGAGAACCTTCGAACTACTTTAATTAACGCCTTATCAGCCTCCTAATAATTTTCTGCAAAGTGTTCGAGGTTACCATCAATGCTAAAATATTACAACATCTCATCGGCCATAACTATTCTCTGATAGATAGTATGGCCTCCGCTTTGCCAAAATTTACTGCTGATTTGTTAACGACCATAACAGAACACATATACAAGGCCCTCGATAAGAACGGCGAAGCTCAATCTGTTGCCCTGGATATCTTCAAAGCATTTGATAGGGTCTGGCACTCTGGCCGTCTGCGCAAGCTACAGATCTATGGTATCACTGGACAATGGCTTGGTCTGATTCAATCGTTCCTATATAACCGCATAGTGAAGTCATCATGAACGGGCACGCATCCAGATCCTATCATACGAACATGGGTGTCCCCCATGGATCCAGCCTAAGCCCGACGGTCGTTCTGATCTTCATCAACGATTTCCCCGATGTGATCAAATTCCAATTAGGCATTTACGCTGATGACATCACCATTTACTCCCGCTGCAATCAGAAATCTGCCAAGGCGGACAAAGAAAACCTCACTGGTGATCTTGAGGAGGACTTCCAATCTGTGGTGGTCTGGAGTAAGAAATGGCTCGTAAAATTTAATGCTTCCAAAACGAAGCTGCTATCCGTCAACCACTACAGACAGTAACTCTCGTTTCCATTAACATGGATCTAGCTACTCTCCCCGAAAGTAATACAATACACCTCATCAGCCTCAACCTCTCAGCCGACCTCAAGTAGAATGACTACATTGAATCAATAGCTAAATCTACTGCTAGAAAGGTTGGGTCACAGTATTGGGTCAGGACGTTTTTCTCACCTGAGTCCATCTTGCACTTATATAAATCAAACATCCACTTATGCATTGAATACTGTTATCACATCTCGTCAGGCGTCCTTGATATTCATCGACTAGCTCCAGAAGAGAATCTGCAGTGTAAATGATCCCGAACTGGCAACTAGACTCCAGCCAGTTTTTTCAGCGACTGTTAGGGTAACAGAAGTTTGAAATCGTCTCCACAAACTGAAGTTTCGCCCTTTTTTTTATCTTTAGTGTAAAACTCGTGACGATTTCATATCCTATCATTTTTGTTATGGAAAGAACATTTTGGGCTCTCAAGGAAAGAAAGGAAGAAACAAACAAACAAATAAATAAATAATTACAGAAAGAGAATTAAAAACAAAGAAAGAAAAACGAAAGAAGATGCTTGAATTTATATTTATATATTTTTATTTCTTAATTTTTTAAAGGTTTATTAAAGTTTTTATTTATTCCGTTTGTATGTTTTGTTTTTGTTTGATTTTGCTGTTATCTATTGATGTTTGTGTAGCAAATTAGGTATTTATTCGCATGTCTACATTTACGAAAATCTTGTTTCTTGTTTTTTTAATATTTTACTTTGATTTAAAAGTAAAAGCAGAAAAAGAGAATATATGCATGATGATGTGAGAAAGAAAGAAAGAAAGAAAGAGGGAAAGAAAGAAAGAGGGAAAGAAAGAAAGAGGGAAAGAAAGAGGGAAAAAGAAAGAAAGAAAGAGAGAAATAAAGAAAGAGAGACAGAAAGAAAGAAAGAGGGAAAGAGGGAAAGAAAGAAAGAGAGAAAGAAAAAGGGAAAGAAAGAGGGAAAGAAAGAAAAATAATTAAGCTTCTATTAAAAAAAGAAAAAAGAATGTGAAAAAGAAAGAAAAAACAAAGAGTGAAATAAATAAATAAATAAATAAATAAAGCAAGAACGAGTGAAATAAGTAATGAAAGAATGAAAGGAATAATGAATCAATGATGATGCTTGTATTAATGCAGCAGAAAAAGAGTATATGCTTAGTGATGTGAGACAGAAAGAAAGAAAGAATGATGATGCTTGTATTAATACAAGAAAAAGAAAGAATAGAAGCAGATTGAGGTAAGAAAGAAAAAAGAAATGGGACACTGAAAATAAGGAAGGAAGGAAGGAAGGAAGGAAGGAAGGAATGAAGGATGGAAAGAAGGAATAAGATATAAGCCTTAACGCTATTCGGCATTTATTGTCTGCTTGAATGAATTGATTTTTTCAATTTTGAATCTTTTCGTTGTAATCTTTATTTCTTTAAATAATAACCTGCGTTCATAATTATTATTCTTACTGAATTATTTTGCTGCAGTCATTATTTTCAAATGTTAAACGATGGAATAGCAGAATTTTTACGAGTAATTTATAATTGTGGAACACAATTATTAATGGCCGCAGAATATAAAAAAAGACCTGAGATAAACTGAAAAAAAAGTGCTAAATGAATAAAATTAAGCAAAATATTCAAGTACTCAGAGAGATAGAATCTTCCTGAAAGCATAAGCCGACGATAAACAAGTGTCTTATAGTGGAAGAAGGTCCTTGGAAGAGAAAATTATATGGCAATGAAGCGTAATGCAACTTATATTTTGACAATATTTGTCAGCATGTAGGCAAATCAGCTTTTACCTTCGATCATGAAATACAGTCAGTCAGTTAAGTGCCATACGTGATACATGCTTTGGGCGATCATGTTTCGAAAGAGACATGACTGAATCGACAGAATATTATCCCGAAGTAGGTTGCCATTGCTTTCTGCGGTAGACAGGTTGCCAACCAAGGCTATAGAACCCAATCCGTCCTATTATTTAACCCATAACTAGAGGGAAGAGACGGATTAATACCTTTCCCAAGGGTTTTTTGTTCATAAGTGTGCTGTGACGTCACTCGATCACGTGACCGGATTCACATATATATAAAGAGTGAGTCGTTTGTAGTCGGGAGTTAGTGAGAGCTGTGGGCTACCGTTAACAACCGTTATTACTTGCTAACTCAACCACCCATATTGTTGCGATCTAGTATGGACTATTACATTGTATCTACCGAATAAAGATATTATTTCAACATCTGTTTATTGTTTGACCACCCGACGATACAACTAAGTGAATTCAAGGAAGTCATCTGGAATTCGAACTCGACTCCCCTGTTTCGCGTTCCGTGCAGATATCCACTGCACCACAACGCATATCCAGGGCGTTTTATAAATAGTCAGAGAGTAAATGATAATATTTATTGTGAGATTATATTGACGATTATCCTTACTAAACTAATTATAACATTGACAATAAAATTTTATTGCGTACAAAAGAGCCGAGGTTTTATCTATGCAGGTGCTGAAACTGTTGTCCGTCACAATTTACACAGCTTTGAAGTCTCCCTTTCACGCTTTGTCACATTCTAGATAAGTCTCTTTGTGCATTAATTTCTTGAAATGTATCTCTTACGTAACTTTTTTTTTTAGATTACCAACACTTCTTAGTTTTCGACTATAAACATTTTTAGTACATTCTAAGGAAAGTAATCATTGGAATCAAGTTAAGTGATTATGCTACCCAATCAATTTGACCTCATCAACCAATTCATTTTTCAAGAAATCATTCATCAAGATACTCACGAGCTACTCTTGAATACTGTGGAGAAATCCGATCTTATTAGAAACACTGAACATCACTACAATAATATAACCGATGCATCAATCTTTTCCACCTACACCCCACCTAATTTTAGACCACCCTCTAGTTTGCTATCAGAAAAGTTCGTTCGGTTTTATAATTAAGTTTTCTACTTCGTATGCGAACTGATATTTTGGCTGAACCGATAATATCATTGAATTCACTTTTGAGAAAACAGTAAAAGTGCAGTTTCTACATTTTTAGTTTTCTCGAATAGATTTATTCTTCTGAAGTAGAGAACACAATTACAGATTAATTACAAAAGAACACATAAAATACCGATTAATGTGAAATTTTTGCAAAACTAAGCTGAGTAATATGAAAAGCAAGAAACTAAAGACTAAAAAGAAGGATCTCAGTTGAATATTCTGGAAAATTGTAAATCTTTATTACATAGATTATTTAAGGCTTTGTCATTTATCTAGAACAGTGACTGAACGCATATAATCTTAGCCCAATATATTTTTTAAATTCTGTGATGTTAAACTTTCACATTTCAATAACTACTTAACAATAAACTTTTGTGCATTAAATTTAATGGATAAGTTAGCTAACTTGCTAGCGAGAAAGATAGGTAGATACATATTACCTGAATGGAAGATAGATAGATAGATAGATAGATAGATAGATAGATAGATAGATAGATAGATATGACAATAATGATAGATAGATAGATAGATAGATAGATAGATAGATAGATATGACAATAATGATAGATAGATAGATAGATAGATAGATAGATAGATAGATAGATAGATAGATAGATAGACAATATGATAGATAGATAGACAAGAATAGATAGATAGATAATATAGATAGATAGATAGATAGATAGATAGATAGATATGACAATAATGATAGATAGATAGATAGATAGATAGATAGATAGATAGATAGATATGACAATAATGATAGATAGATAGATAGATAGATAGATAGATATGACAATAATGAATAGAATAGATAGATAGATAGATAGATATGACAATAATGATAGATAGATAGATAGATAGATAGATAGATAGATATGACAATAATGATAGATAGATAGATAGATAGATAGATATGAATATATTGAAAGATAGATAGATAGATAGATATGAATATATTGAAAGATAGATAGATAGACAAACAGATAGATAGATAGATAGATATGAATAATAAAGAAAGATAGAAAGATAGATAGATAGATAGATAGATAGATAGATAGATAGATATGAATATATTGAAAGATAGATAGATAGACAAACAGATAGATAGATAGATAGATAGATAGATATGAATAATAAAGAAAGATAAAGAAAGATAGATAGATAGATAGATAGATAGATAGATAGATAGATAGATAAGACTAAAATGAAAGAAAGAGAGATGTTGATGTTGATTCTGGTTGAGAAACCACACAAAATAATAAATAACAAAAGCAGAAATGGAAATAAAAACGTTAAGTTATATTGAACTAAATTATATAAACTGGAACACGGGTTAATCAATTCAGGAATACTGGGAATACTATTAGTAGAAATCAATATATACAGTCTTGCAGTGAAATATTAGGTTGTCCCAAAAGTTCGTAAACACTTGAAAAATTGTAATTTTATTCGGAAGAACAACTAAAATTATTGCTCAAAATAAAGACCATCATTTTCCAAGACCTTTTGCCAGCGATCCGAAAGCTTTCGGATCTGGTCAAAGTACCATACAGCCGGCTTCGAATCAAAGAATTCTTGACACGCTTCCTCGACTTCAAACGAGTCGAATCGGCGGCCCTTCAGAAGGTGTTTCATTGAGCGCTAAAGGCCACAATCTGATAGAGCACAATCAGAACTGTAGGCTGGATGTAGCAGAACCTCAACTCCGTCCAGCTCTTCAAACATGCCTTTGGCGGTGTGTGGCTTGGCATTGTCCTGCTGCATCAAAGCGCGCTTTCGGTTGATCAGAGTCAGGTACTTTTGCTTCAACTTTTCATAGACTCGCTCAAGTTGCTGACATTAAAGTTCGGCACTGATGGCACGACCATTCGGAACTAACTCAAAATGCACGATTCCTTCAAAGTCCCCTCGAAACGCACAACATGACTTTCTTGCCGAATCGATCTTGTTTTGGAACCGACGATGTCTCTTGCCCTTTCTGAACCCATCGCTTGTCTCGATTGTGCTGGACCAGACATACCCATTTTTCGTCGGATGTCACAATGCGCTTCCAAAAACGCTGACCAACTAAGCGACTGTACAACTACTCTTTACAACTACTACTACTACTACTACTGCCGTTCTTTGTATAGGCAGGATTATATGCACACATCAGGCGAGTCAATTCTTGTATCCAAAACGGGATGATCCCCAACAGTGATATACTCAGAATCAAAGAAATATAAACAGACTCAATGATAGATGAATATATAGATATGACCAGAATTAAAGATACATAAACAGACAGGTATGAACAGAATGTTAGATAGATAGATAGATAGATAGCCATTTTATATTTTTTTTAATTTCGCGCATGCGCGTTGATTTTTGTTTTGTCGCCTGCATAGTACAGTAGAGTCAGCTGGGTGTCGTCTGTGAGAATAAGATCGTCATAACGCAATTCAAACCGCCAGAAATTTGGAAAAGGCATGTCGTACTGTTTGGTATTCTCTCCGGAAGTTCCAACACGAGCAGAGTTTAGGTTTCAATCTGAATACAGTGCAGAGGATTCGAAAAGAGTTACATTAGTCTAATGGTGTTCACGAAGGTGTTAGAAGTGATCACTATTGATGGTGACGTTACGCCTACATTTTTCGACTTACCACAGAGTCCTACCTCAAGTGATTTGAGGAGGTAGTGCTACCCTGCGTGAAGATGGTGGCCGCTGGATAAATCTATGTATGCCACACAAGACTGAAAACCCCAGTCATGAGTATCAGAAGATTTCTGCGACCAAATCACTGCGTACATCTGGCTACCTAACTCCCCAAACTGAAACCATCTTGATTATTATGTTTGAGGAGACCAACAAAACTCCTTGTAACACCCATGAACTGAAGGCAAGGATTATGGTGGTATTCATGAGCTTAAACAAGCAGACCATTTAGAAGAGTTGCGGGAGATTCCGAAATTGTCTGGAGGCTATTTTATTAAATAAATTTACTCCTTAAAAAGTCAAGATATTTTTGTGTAATTTTGATAAATATATCTGTTAAAAATTAATGTCAGTCTTATTTTCTTTTTTGGGTAATTTAGATGTCAATTCACCCATCGCAATCTGTAGATAGCTGCTATCTTCTTGGTAATAATACTCGCGTCAACTTAAACGAGTCTAAAAACAATAAAATTGTCTCAGTCTTTCATAAACTGGTGGATACTAACTCTGCTTAAATTTGTAACGCCTTGTGTAACTATGTGTGTAATTATTTTGTTTTTTGGAAAGCAAACAATCTATTACCTCGTTTACAATGTGCAGATTTTTCTTCTCAAACGAAAAATATATTCTTTCGAGTGTCTGTGATGGGAATTCGTTTTCAAAACAAAGAATATGACAAAAATCGATACAAAATGATAACGAAAAAACTCGCTGATTAACAGCCACCTTATTCGTCTGCGTAAAGAATTTTAATTTCTGATCGCTATGCGTCGGTTTTTCAAATGTTCAAGGTGCAAACGACATCGAACGTGAAAAAAAAAAAGATGGTATGGCGTCTAAAAGATATGTGCCATTTCAACAAAGTCAGTCGGTTTACTTTCTTGCAAATCAGAAATAGAGAATTTAAACTTCTCTTGAGCGCAACTAGTAGTCTGCGAGAATATGACTTTGCGTCTGATGAAACACGCTGATTGGGGCGCTGATTGGTGAACAAAATGGAGTCGACGAGCCGATGTTCCTTCATTCATTTTTCTCCTTGGAAAGCGTATGAATCCATTATCCGTGTGCTCTCGATTAACTCCCTTAACAGATAGAGCCCTTTTGCCTGTGTTTTTAGCGAGTTTTGGAGAAATAAAATCCAAATCATCTACTATAGGGGGGGTGAGTTTAAATATTTGTACTCCTCCTTAGGCTTGATCTTTATTCCCGGTAGATTTTTGTTCCTTGTGCTGTAGTAGATATCGGCTCAGAATGAGAACTCGGAGAGCCGAGTTCAAATTCTAATTGAATTCGTAGCGTTCCCTTACACGCAAATACACTTGAGAAAGGTATAAAACCATCTCTTCTCCCTCTAGCTATGGGTTGAATACCAGAAAGTATTTGGTTCTATAATTCCGAGTCGTGCTTATATATATATATACAGATATATTGCAAAACGGCTGAAGACAACACTAATGGTGGAAACCTAGGTCGCGTAATAACTCGTTTACAAATGGAAAACATTCAAAAGATCTACAATATAATTGTATTGAAGACTTTTTAATACAAATGTTCACTGGTTTAGTCTTATGTTATGGTGAGACACGCCTATTCTATAGTGAATAGATTCTTCCACCTAATTTAAGTAGTAGTAGTAACAGGAACGAGGGTCGGTCGATGTTGGACGATAGTAGTCGACAGTTAGTCGAATACGAAAGTAGTCAGCGACCTGGCAAGATTACACTGCATAATACATATTATATCAAGTTCCTAACGTTTTGTACGTCAAACCAATTAGGACCGACGTTAGCACAAATAATAGCTTTCACTGCGATAATAACTCCACAACATTATGACCGGAAACAAAGTAATTAAACAATCAATAGATAGATAGATAGATAGATAGATAGATAGATAGATAGATAGATAGATGCACAGTCCGTAAACCGCGAGGGTAATCCAACAAGATCAACTTAATATAAAATATTAAGTGTTATATCTATATAGAGAGCTCACTGGATGTTATCCAGAGCAATATGATATTTATAACATCTTTGTAACTGGTCTGAATACCCCCAACTGATATGACGCCAATGACTTTCTTATTTTGTTATTTTTTTATCTTACCCTTCAGTTAAAGTAAATGCTTATTCCGGCAAATTTTTTTGTACCAGATGGAAAGAATATTGTGTGGTCTGATGAAATGAGCTAGTTTAGCTCATTGAAATGAATTATAATTTATAACCAATATATATATATATATATATATATATATATATACGCTGTCAATAAAGCCACGATACAATTATATTTATGCATTATCAAATATTCCGTTTTTGCAAAAAATATCGAGAAATATCGATGACCTCAAGCAATTTATTCGAGATACATTTTCAGACTTAAGCCGTCAGAATCACTTATGTCGTGAGATTAGTCGAAGCGTTCTCTAACGTTGTAGGGAATGCAATTTTGCTGTTGGCTTGCAATACGAAGAATATCGATAATTATTTTACTATTATTTGGCATTACATTTCATTGTTATTAACCAGAATTAACCAGAACCATTTTAATAATAGATTTCTGGGCTGTTGATTAATTTCTTTGTCTTCATTGTTATTTTAAGTAACTGTATAGTTCGTTTATTGCCACCCTGTATTTATACTGATATAATATTGATTACATATTAATATAATAATATTAATATTGATCATTTAAGCAGCGACAGTTTTCGACGTGGGCATAAAATGATCTTTGAGATAAAGGTTTGTGAAAATACGAAATATTTTGAAACGCTATAATATACATTACTTGTACTATGATGAAATCCTAGATAATC
This sequence comes from Ascarosepion bandense, assembly GCA_037127315.1. Lineage (NCBI taxonomy): Eukaryota > Metazoa > Mollusca > Cephalopoda > Sepiida > Sepiidae > Ascarosepion > Ascarosepion bandense. The sequence goes on from JBBBDQ010000399.1 coordinate 957,683, forward strand.
TAGACATGGATAAAGTTTTCCTTATGCAATTAAAACACAGATATTCCTAAAGTAGTAAGAAAATTGTGTTAGAAACAAAGAAGAGAATGTTCAATTGCTATGTGGCAACTTTTTGTATTAGAGTAAAAGCTAAACAACCTCTACCTAGATAAAGAGACAACTGAAGGCGGCAAAAATGTTGGTCTACAGAAGGATACTGAAATGTAGGTTTACAGAGGGATACTAAGAAAAGAAGGCTTAGAAGAATTAACACACACAGGACAAATTTAGAGCAGGTCAAATAAAGGCCTAGCTGACCAGGTTGTGTGAGTGGATTGCGGGATAGGGAGTGGGAAAACTGGCAAAGAAAGAACTGATGCTAACAGCCACTCAAAATACAAAGTTGAGCCAGGATCGGCCACGTCCTGAAGGGCCGCACCAAATAGAAGATGAAAAAAATATCCCTAAGATATATTTTGAGAATTAAACATATAAACAGACACCATGATGTAAACATGTAATGCCAATATTTACAAAACAGATTATATATACAATATAGCTGCGATAAGATTTTATATAATGGCACACTCGATTAATCTTCGGGTATAGTCAGCGCGGATGTAGCAATTTATTCCTGATGGGAACTTGTACTCCTTTACACAGTTGAAGCAATATATGAGTGCGTCTTGCAGTAGGTATTACAGTAATAATTTAGTGAATCTTTATATAATGTTGTAGTCTACTAACTGAGGCACTTTTTTCTACATTTGGTGCAAACAGTAATTTGGTACTGTAAGTAGTTAATAGTGAATATCTTTTAAATAATGAATTTCTCGGTGCCATGTTGTACAGTACTGTTATGACTGAACCTCCGAACAAGTTACTGACGCATGCATCTCCCGTGGGTCTGACTTCCTCATTATATTGTCAGCTCCCGAATACAATGTCTTCTAAACATGAACAAAACTAAACTGAAAAAGAATTATATAGTCATCCGCAGATATATATATATATATATATATATATATATATATATATATATATATACAAACTGAAGTAGGATCTCCATCTTCTATAGCAATGTCAGGGATAAACCTTCCAACTTTCCAGAAGTGGAACACTATCTCATTTCTTTTGTCATTTCAATGACTTCTAAACATGAAAACAACTAAACTGAAAATAAATAAATAAATATATATATATATATATATATATATATATATATAACCTGATAAAAATGAAGTAGACACTAGGTTCTCCATCTTTCATACTAATGTCAGGGATAAACCTTCCAACTTTCCAGAAGTAGAACACTATCTCATTTATTTTGTCATTTCACTGACTTCTAAACATGAAAACAACTAAACTGAAAATAAATAAATAAATATATATATATATATATATATATATATATATATATATATACAACCTGACAAAAATGAAGTAGACACTAGGTTCTCCATCTTTCATACTAATGTCAGGGATATACCTTCCAACTTTCTAGATGTGGAACCCCATCTTCTCGATGCTAAACTTGTCCTCCTATTTCTGCCTGTTTCACGCCTAAGACACGCCATGTCATGCACATAAGATATATAAAACCACAAAAAAATATTTCTGTATTCCATCAGCGAAAATTAAATTCCACTCGAGCAGCTCCTTTCCACAAAGTGGTGCCTTGAGAAGCCGGCTTCCAAGAGGATGCTTCCCCGATTACTACTATTTTAATATGTTCAATTCTAAGACCAAACGTTGTCTTCCCCGCATATACCAATAAACTGTGTCTTCTAAAATGTAATCATCTCCCACAAGTGGCCCTTTTTCCTTGTACGCGGTGAATATCATTGTAAAGCAAAAGAAAATAATATATTTTCATTGACGAAGAAAAAAATTTTAGGAGAAAGAAAAAAGGAAACAGTGACGGACAGGAACATGAGGTAGGAAGGGAAAAACGTAGGTGAAACGGTTAGCAAGTGAAAACGAACTATTGAAATTAACGCAAAGAAAGAGCGTTAGAGACGAAATATGATGAAGGTAAAGAAAAAAAAAAGAACGAAACTCTTGGTGACTGAGAGAGAATACGACGAGTAACGGAAAAAGTAGAGTGGGAATGACAAGAACAAAAAAATTTGACACAGACAGGGACTTAATTTTTTTTAAAATCATTTCACCCCAAGTAAGGCATTCCACTGCCACTATAGCGCAGGGGGTTACATTGGGGAATGTGCTGAGAGAGCGATTAGATATAAGAAATTTCAGAAGGAGGGTGATAGAAGAGTAAGGAGGTACATAGGAAGTGTTTGAGAGAATTGGTGCGAGTTAGTGTGTTAGGAGATAATAGTAAAAGAGAGAAGTAGAGTGAGTAAAATGAAAATGGAAATAAAGACAAAGCATAACGCACAAAGCCAGATTCCGGGAAATATAAAAGGTAAACTTTCGTTGTAGAATTTCTGTTAAGTAAATAAAACAAGCCGAGACAAAAGAAAATTTATTAAAAAATAAATAAAATAAAAAAATAAGGTTTAAATGCAGAAAAAGGAAACGACATTGAGAATGATAAGAATGCGCATGCGTACTGATATTAGCGAACAGAAATATTGACCAAGGATGTCGGAACCATTTTTTTCTGATTATATTAGGCGTCATCGAGAAAGAATTTAAAAAGCAATAAATTTCTCCCCTCCCCCGCCAGGGCTGCAGACAATTTCCATAAATTCTGTCTTTTTTTTTTTTGCTTTTTCTTTCATTTTACTTATATTTTTCTCTCTTTCGTTTTTTTTTTTTTTTATTACGATGATTCTTTATTTAGCAAATGGTTTCACTGATCGAATCATAAAGTTATCAAACCCAAAAAGGATAAAACGTTTGGAAAAATTCCCGTGTAACTCTCCCAGCAAACACGTCGACCCAACTAAAAATAAAATAATATATATATATATATATATATATATATATCTGTAGAATAAAATAAAGTAAATAACAAATAATAATAGCTTAAAACCCCAAAACTGACAATTCAAAAAAAGAATATTTCGAACATTTTTCTTTACAAGAACACACACACACACACACACACACACACACACACACACACACACACACACATATATATATATATATATATATATATATATATAGTAAGAATAAGTACTCAAAGATTGAAAGAAAAATCAAGAAACTCTAAATATGTTTTATTGGCAATGGGTGGGAAAACTAACTTTGGAAAACCTTAGTCATGTAGCCATAACAATAACGAAAAAGTTGTTTGTGTTACGCCAATTTTAGACCCAAAATAGGGTCTTCCTAGAAAATCAGCATTTGATATCCATAATTTTACTTGAGTTCGAACAAACATTAGATTATTCTTGCAATGTATAGATAAGGTGGCAAAATTTTCTATCATCATGAGACATGTTTCGATAAGAACGTCCACATCTTCAGCATAGCAACTGGTTTCTGAACTTGCCTAACAGCTGAAAAGAAACATGTGTTGCTCCGTGACGCGCTGAGAGAATCTAGGGCTTGTACTGCCAAGATGCTTTGCTGGACAATTCAATCATGTATTTCAGCAGGATGACATACGGGTTTAAATTCAGAATTTTGTTTCTTATACTCACGGATTTCTCGTTCTGAGTTTTTAACATCGCACTACTTTTACATCCAGATCTCCTATACAAATATTCTGTAATTATTTTCTTTCTAAGACACGAATAACAAAAAATAAATAAATAAGGAGATCTAATTCTTCTTTTACGTCTATCCGAATAACCTTGAGAAATAACCTTGAGAAATAACTCATTTACATGTGCTCCTCTTTCACCTCGAGATAAGCTAAATCATTATTTTCTTTTAAAACATCTTAAATTCACTAAATTATCATGTATTTAAGAAATCATTATTTTTCTTTAAAAATTATTTAAAAAATCATTATCTTTTTAAAAATCATTATTCTTCTATTGTCTTGTACTTTCAGGACGTAAGGTGATCATGGATTTCCACGTCTCCCTATCCCTGGTGGCTCTTAGCACGCTTTCTCCTATTACACCACACAACCCTCGTTCAGTCATCTCCCTGATCAAGCCTTTCAAATATGCTTTCCGCTGGTTTCCCCTCTATCTGACCTGTTATTATCTGATTCTCCAAACCCTCTTTCCTCGTTATATGTCGCAGGAACTTTAGCTGTCCTTTCATGATGCTCAGTATTAGTTTCCTTGACGTTTCCATCCTTTGCAGAACCAGATCATTGCTCACATGATCGATCCATGATAGCCGCAGCATCCTTCTGTAGAACCACATTTAAGTTGCTTCAAGTCTTTCCTTCATCTTTGATGATATTGTCCAACATTCACTGCCATATTGAAGAACTGACATCATATCGCAATCTAGTACTCTTGTCTTTGTTTCTAGCGAAATTTTCCTGTCTCTTAATTCTTTACTCAACTTCTGGAACACATCCTTTGACATGCCATATCGCCTTCGGATCTTTGTGTCGCACTTTCCGTTTTCTGTTGGAACACTTCCCAGATATTTAAGTTTTTGTACCTGCTTGACTTTAGTATCCCCCACCGGAATTTGGCATTTTGGGCTACTTTTTTTGCTGATTATCATGCATTCGGTTTTCTTGCAGTTTATTTGTAGTTCTTTCTTGTCTCTCTCTTCAGCTACCTTCTTTAGGAGGTGTTCTAGTTTCCTTTCTGTGTCTGCTATCAGCACTGTGTCTCCAAATAAAAGTCACTGCGATCACTAAATCAGTATTATCTGTTAAAACATCTTATAATCTAAAATATATTATTGCTTTAAATAAACACCAAAGTGCTGATAATCCGTAAAAAATGAATAATTCATCAAACGTAACTCGAGAGGAAGATAAAATAATGGCATAATCAAGATGTTGACGTTCATTACTACTTCAAACAAAAGATGCGGAAGGAAATCCCCATCAATACTGAAAAGAGCTATAACAGTTATTGGACTTAGGAAAACCTATTTTACTGAAAAAATAATTCAAGAGAAATATTTTCTAAAAAAAAACCGACAGGACCACTGGCTGCTCAGTCAATGAATGGTAAATGTTTCCTTATGAGAAAACGGTCATATTCGTTTCCATTATCATTATTCCGGCACAAAAATAGAATTTTGTTTCCAGCTACTTAATAAAAGGTTGCCTGTATAACTGCCTTAAAAATCCGCAATCGAAGATGTGGTTTTTTACCCGAGTTCGAACCCTGATATTTGATAGAAAATGTCAAAAGAAAAGCTCAGTCAGTTACAAAACAACATTACAAAATTAATCTATCATGGAATTACAAATAGATCAATATCCATTACACTTTGGTATTTGCTTCTATTCTGATAAAAAAGTAGATTGGTGAGACTTAAATTATCTTCAAGTGATTGATGTGATACAAAAATCTTCATTTCTGACAGAAAAAGGGGAAAAAATAGGCCTGAATTTCAACAAATATTAATTTTCTTTATTTTTAAATTTTGCTACGGGAAATTTTGCCACAGTAGTAAACACAAAGTCTATGTTTTTTACGAGTGTAATGAAGCCAACATAAATTTATTTATAGTATCATCTACGTTGCTTTTTTTCTAGCTGATTATCTCTATAACTTTCAAACAATCTTATTATAACTCGTTGAAATGTCATGACTGGTATCCCACACTTGTTGTTTTGATAATAACAACTCTGCAATGCGTTGTCTTAAAACAATGTTTTAACTGTCTCCCATGAAATACTGAGATTTTTTTTATTATAAGGTGTAAACAAATGCTCAGTTCAATTTTATCGAATATATATTCAAATGAAGATACTATATATATTCAAAAGAAGATACTATATACAATATTTACATCTTTGTTGCAATTTGTACGAGGTTTTGACCGTTGTACGCTCCGGCCTTCTTCGAAGGCTAAGAATTTCGAACCGAACCCTTTATTACAATCACTGGGTATATTAACTACATTCTTTGAGTAGTAGTGCCTCTTCTGGTAGTACTGAGTTATCTCCCTCTAACCTTGTAAGTTACTTGTTCACCACTGTTGTAGTCTGGTTTTGAACTCACAACTCTTTGGGTCAAGTCACAGGAACTAACCTAAGTCTATATCCATTGGGCCATGTGTCAAAGAACAGCTGAATGTTTGGGACTTATAAAGCTAATGTTTAGTAACCCTTTTTTTTATCAGAGTTCATATTGAATTTTTCTTATCTTAATGGTTTTCTCTACTATTTTTTAGGTAAATGGTTTTCTCTAGTCTTTTCTTTCTTTACCAGAGCCTCATATTGCAATATGACACTAATGATTTTCTCTGGCACTCCGTATTACTGGTTCCCATATTGTGTTCATCTCTATGCTTAGTCGGCTTAGGAGATTTTTGAAGCCTAGCATATGTGCTGATTCCCTAAGTTTACGTAGTTCTCTATCTATTATTTCAATTTCATCCCATAGGGGGAGGTGATCCCCCATTTCTCCCTCCATTTTCATGTCATACAAATGGCAACAAAGATGAGGACAATACACCGAATAATCTAAATACTACCTCATCACAGAAATAGAGACAACTATTAAAAGATACTATCTAAACTTATTCATAAATGAAACTTTGTCTGTGTGTGTGTGTCTGTGTGTGTGTGTGTGTATCCGTTACCTATAGACTCCGAAACGGCTGAACCAATTTTCTTCAAAATTTACACAGTTGTACTATAAGCGTGTGCGAGCGTTCTTAGCTAGGTTTTGTGTCGAGGTACCCCCGATAAATATCGAAAATCGATACTCGATAAAATTGGGTTATAGAAGGAGTGGTCCGATTTTAATCAAATTTGATACACTCATAGACAAAGACATAAGAAACGATATTCAGAAGTTTCAAGGTTGCAGTTCTTACAATAGTGCAGAAAATTTGATTTCGATACCAGGAAATCAAAATTTGACTTACATCCATACATCTTTCTTTCAGTCTACGGTTTCGCTTTAACTGGAAACAACTATATTGCATTTTAGTCTTTCGTGCCAACGTCCAAAGAGTCTGAGCTCCAGGAGCATGGGTTAGTTTTAAAGCTTTCATTACATCCGAGCAACACCGGACTCTACTGCTAGTATATATATATATATATATATATATATATATATATATATATATATATATATATATTAATCATTTCACCCCAAGCAAGGCGTTCTACTGCCACTGTTGCGCAGGGGGTTACACAGGAGAAAGTGATGAGAAAGAAGGGTTAGTTATAGGAAATGTCAGGAGGAGGGTAATAGAGGATTGAGAATACCGAGAATGGGGTGGATTAGATGGAGAAAAAACCTTAAGAGAATGGATGCGAATTAGTGAGATAGGAGATGTCTATCGATTCTACATTTAAATTCCTGGAGATTGTAGCTGCTGGGGAAGCAAGCATACGAAAGGGAATTCCACAGGCGAGAAGTGCGTGAAAAGAAGCTGTTAGAGTAGAAAGTACGGATACATTTTATTGGTTTCACCGCAAAAGGGTGGAAATATTGAAATGAAGATAACGTATCTCCTGTTTCACTAACTTGCATCCTCTATCTCACGCTCCGTTCTTCATCCACTCCAACGTCATCAGTATTCTCATCCTTCTCTTTACCAGTCCCTGACACCTCCTATAACCAGTCACTCTTTCTCATAACTTTCTTCCTATGTAACCCTTTGCGCACCAGTGGCAGTAAACTGCCATTTTTTTCGGGGGGGGGGGGGCAATATGATTATAATATACATATATATATATATATATATATATATATATATATATATATATATATATATTAGCAACAAATACATTCAATTTCATACTTACAGGCATTATAGATGGTAAATGTTATTGATTAGTCAATTAAGTACCATACGTGATACACGCTTAGGCGATCATGTCTCGAAACAAACATGACTGACTGGGAAGAAGATTATCCCGCAGTAGGTTGCCATTGATTTCTGCGGTAGACTGGTTGCCAACCAAGTCTATAGAACCCAATCTGTCCTGTTATTTGACCCATAACTGGAAGGAAGAGACGGATTAATACCTTTCCCAAGAGTAAAAAATCAGAAATACGAAAAATGACCGACCTGTTTTCATCCCTATTAATCATCAGGGTCAACTGGGATTTTTTAATTCAATTTTGTTTCATTCATCTTTTAGTATTTTACAAAATTTTTCTTTCGATATGATAGCCCATGCGTATATAACTAATGGCACTTAACAGACTGCCACCTGGAACATGAAAGTTATCGTCCATTACGCGCTTCTGAATCATAAGGACCATCGCTGCGGATGTTTTCTACCAGTATCTCGATTAAGTTAAGGGTAAACGACAAGGGAAGGCGAATGTGACGTGCTTTGGTAAACATAAAATACCATTAACAACCACATTATGAAAAAAGAAATCCTTTTTAGGCTGTATAGTCCTTTCACATCTTCCATACTCAGCAGATTCAGTAACTACAATATTTCATTTGTTTCACGTCTTAAAAATAGAATTAATGGCGGTTTCAACCAGTTAAGTGTCATACGTGATACACGCATGGGCGATCATGTCTCGAAAGGGACATGACTGACTGGACAGAAGATTATTCCGCAATAGGTTGCCATTGCTTCTGCGGTAGACTGGTTGCCGACCAAGGCTATAGAACCCAATCTTTCCTGCTATTTAACCCATACTGGAAGGAAGAGACGGATTAATACCTTTCCCAAGGGTATTTGCGCGTAAGTGAATAGAATGGATTCAGCTGGAATTCGAACTCGGCTCCCCAATGCCGGATTATTTAGAAATAAAATCAAACAAGTTTTTCAATATTTGTTTCCGGGGATTTATCTTTACTTTGTTTTTGCATAATATCGGGTAAAACATTAATTTGCTAATTTAATATATACTAGCAGTATAGCCCGGTGTAGCTCGGGTGTAATGAATGCTTTAAAACTAACCCATGGTCCTGGAGCTCAGACTCTTCGGACGTTGGCACGAAAGACTAAAAAGCAATAGTTGTTTCCATTTAAAGCGAAACCGTAGACTGAAAGAAAAATGTATGGATGTAAGTCAAATTTTGATTTCCTGGTATCGACTTATATATGCACATATATTATCGAATTTCTGCACTATTGTAAGAACTGCAATCTTGAAACTTCTGAATATTGTTTCTTATGTCTTTGTCTATGAGTGTATCAAATTTGATTAAAATCGGACCACTCCTTCTATAACCTGATTTTTTCGATAATCGATTTTCGATAATTATCGATGGTACCTCGACACAAAACCTAGATAAGAACACTCGCAGACGCTTATAGTGCAATTGTGTAAGTTTTCAAGAAAATCGGTTCAGCCGTTTTGGAGTCTTAGGTAACGGATACACACACACACTCAGACAAAGTTCCATTTATAAATAAGTTTAGATACAGTACAGTGTAAAAGTATTATGACAAAACTATTTTATCTTTTATGAGGCATATTGACCGAAAATAAACAACTTAATTGAAGTAATTTTATTTGATTTACTCAACAAATGATTTAACAAGAGAAAAATACTTGTTACAAAATAATTTGAATATTTAGTATAATAGCCTTTTGCTTTGATCACAGCCTTCATTCTCTCAGACATTGACATCACAAGTTTCTTCAATATATCTAGTAGTATCTCTTGCCAAGCAGCTTGTATTTGTTCCCAAATTGTGTCTTGCAAAATAACATTAGATTTATCAATTCGAGAGGGGGGAATAGGAAAAAAGTCAGTCATATCCAAGGATAATAGAATAATGAGTAGTTTCAAAATAACTTGTTTAATAGAAAATTGGAAAAATGAAATATAACTTCTTTTTAATACTTTCTTTTACACTTAGTTTGAAATAACCAAAATTTATTAGCAATTTGCTTGGCTTTTCACTCTGTATTTGAATTTCAGTGAGGTTTTTAGGGGAATCATTCCTGTCCTAATATTTTTGCACTCTACCGGTTGTGTGCAAAAGTGTTAAGACAGAAGTGATTTTAAACTTTATTTTGATGCCTCATAAAAGTTTAAATACTTCTTGTCCTAATACTTTTGCACAATACCATATATATATATATATATATATATATATATATATATATATATATATATATATATATATATCAGTGAAAAAGTATGAGAAGCCGGGAATATTTTGTTTATAGTGTAGATTTATAGCTGTTTCTATTAGTAATATTGTTTATTTTTATGCAATACATTAAGTGTCCATAATGTTATTTGTGCCGCTACATGAGTTTGGAGTCCAAAGTTGACTCCTCTGGCGAATAAATTTCTGGCTTTACATATCGATCTCCGATTGACTTTCTGACGGTCGAAGATACCGTGTATATATAGATAAGTGGCCGGTGAACAGGTCAAATAGTTCATATGCCTACGTGTTCGTTTGTTGGGAATTTTCACACTGCTTTGTTAAATCTTTCTCACTTGTGAGAATCACTCAATTTTTATTGGCCAGAAAAATGTTTTTCACACTGACTAGCGAAATTTGCTTTCGTTCTTTTTCTTGAAAATTGTTTTCAGCGATATTGATATAATTTTCCATGTCTGCAATTTTACATTTTAGTGATAAGAAATATGATACGGGTCATAAATGTCCATTTGTTATTTTTTGTCCAATCGGAATCCAAAATTACTATTTTTTGCAATGGCTAGCGAAATTTGTTTTGGTTTATATTTTTTTTTCCTCAAATTGTTGAAAACAATTTGATACGTAATTTTCGCCTGCGTTTGTTGTTTGATCCGTATTGCAATTTTTTTTGTGACCCGAGCGTTTGAATATAGTGTGTGTGTGTGTGTGTGTGTGTGTGTGTGTGTGTGTGTGTGTGTGTGTGTTTTCATGTTGTTCAGGTAAGGGTAGGATTGTATTTCTTTATAAATATATATTCCTGCATCATGAGCGTGTCATAGTCTGCATTTTGGTAGATAGGCATTATTCAGAATTTACCTCCACTACATAGATATAAGTGTTGAGAAACGTACGACTTCCTGTTATTGACTAATTTAAAGTTACTCCTGTACAGGGCCACTCTTATTCAGTCTGTGTGCCGCCCCGAAGTATATTTTTAAGCAAGCATCGCGTTTCAGAGCATTAATTACGTCTTAAGAGTTGCAGCTCAATTTTTTTCCAATGTAGATGTGTTTTTCAATTTGAAGAAGTTTCTTTGTATCATTATGCTGCATACCAAACAGTTTTCTTATTGCCTCTTGGTGCCTTTTGTGTTGTGTGTTGCTAGAAGTTTGATTAGTTTAGTATGTTTTTAAATTTTGCTGTTTTTTTTTAAAATGGCTTTGATTTTAATTATTTCCGTCATCATTAGGATTTATTTTATTTTATCATTTTTGATGAGTATTTGTCGGTGTCTTTTTATCTTTGGAAATAATTCTGTGTTGCTTTTGTTGCATGTGGTGCATGTGGGAATGATTTCATGTTTTTCTGGGGTTTGTTTTGTTTTTTTTTTTGTTTTTTTAGTGGAGTATTCCGGAGAAATTTTAATGGTATTTCTTCAGCCTGTTCGAAAACCTTGTTTATTGCAAGGTAACAAAATAAGAATGTGCTTTGTGGTGCCTTGGATATCGGCTCGGAACGAGAAATCGGGGAGACCGCGGTCGAATACCAGCTAAATTCATTGCATTCACTTACGCGCAAATACCAGTTATGGGTTAAAAAGCCCCAAAAAAAAAACAAAACAAAGTGAGAAGATGTATAAGTTTCATTTTAATTCCCATTTTCTCCAAACTTTGGTCGGAGCTCACATATTTGATCTACGGTTTTCTCAGCATCGGTCTGTAGATGTTGCTTCAAGTCTCTATTAAGAAATTGTCCTGCATTCGGTGACGTATAGGAGGACAGACATCACGTAATAATTCAATAATATTGCTTTGTTTCGAACAATTTTGGCTTATCAATGCCATACTTAGCTTTTGAAATGCATCTTTGGCTATCCTGATGTGCCTTCGAATTTCAGTATCGCACCATTTTCTGTAAAAACACATTGCAAATATTTACAATATTTTTTGTTTGTTTTATCTTGGTATCACCAATTTGCATTTTGGCCTCATCTTTTTGCTAACAATTCTGCCTTTCACCTTCTTGCAATTGATATGTAGTCCTTTGTCTCGCTTTCCTTCCCTACCTTCTGTAGGATATTTTGTAGTTATCTTTAAGTGTCTGCTATTAACACTGTGTTATCTGCATATCTTTTGTTGTTAATATTGTGGCGACCACTCATGAATACTGGTAGAACTTTTGAATCTATTACAACCACCTTGCTGTATAGAAAGATCGTACACTTTTTTTTAAAACCTAATATGATACTAACATTTCGGTCTGCTGAATACTTCTTAAACGGGCATAAGACAAGGGTATGTCTTTTCACCGGATCTATTCAACTTGTAAAGCGAGACTATGTTGTGAACCCTCGATGTTATTACAGGATTTGTCATCGGAGGTTACAATTTGAATAACATAAGTTACGCAGATGACACAGTGCTGATAGCAGACACGGAAAAGAAACTACAAACCTCCTATAGACGGTATCTGAAGTGGGTGACAAGAAAGCACTACAAATAAACTACAAAAGTCCGAATGCATGGTCATCAGCAAAAAGAGCAGGCCACATTGCGAAATACAGGTGGAGGATTATAAAAATTCAAAATACCTGGGAAGTGTTCTAACAAAAGACGGGAGGTGCGACACAGAAATCCGAAGGCGAATTGGCATGGCAAATGACGAATTCCAGAAGCTGAGTAGAGTTTTAAGAGACAAGAAAATTTCACTAGAAACAAAGAAGAAAGCCTTGTTTTGCATGTGATGTCAGATCTTCAATATGGCTGGTAATGCTGGACAATATCATAGAAAATATAGGAAAAACTTGAAGCAACTGCAATGTGATTCTACAGAAGGATGCTGTGGATATCATGGATCGAGTATGTGAGCAAGGATGAGATTTTAGAAAGTATAGAAACGAAAATGAAGTTAATACTGAGCATCAGGCAGAGACAGCTAAAGTTCATGGGACATACCATGAGGAAGGAGGGCTTGGAGATACTGATACTTACAGGCCAGATAGAAAGAAGAGACAGAAGAAAATATCGTGTAATGTACTTGACTGGCCTGAGCAGGTGGATGACAGAACGAAGGTTGCTTGATGTAAGAGGAGAATGCGTTCTAAAAGCCATCAGGGATAGGGAAACGTGGAAGGCCATGATCAACTACGTTCTGAAAAGACAAGGCATATAGAAGAAGAAGAAGAAGAAGAAGAAGAAGAAGAAGAAGAAGAAGAACGCTTCTGTGTAAGAATACGGTTAACATATTACTACTACGTTTAATGTATGATTTTTCCGTCTTCAAACTCAAATTTGAGCTCTCCAATAAAGAAAATAATATCTACTTACAGAACTGGAATCGTAGGAAGTAATGTTGCCTGTTACATGAAAAATGCTCATTAATTTACCACATTTACGGGTTTTCTTGTACGAGAATATTAATTTACTTCAGTCAGTGTCAGTTCCTTAACTCTTCAGATGTGCAGGTGGTGTATTGAATAGTGGCTCGGAATGAGAAACCAGAGAGCTAACTTCGAATTCCAGTCGAGTATGTCAAATTATCTCCCCCGGTTATGGGTTAAAGAAGAATATTATCCGAAATAAATATTGTTACCTCCAAAAACGTTTTAATGCAATATATACAGTCAAATTTATTTTGGTCGTTTCACCCCAAGCAAGGGTACCGCCACTGATGCGCAGGATGCTACATAAGAGCAAAATTTTAGATAAGAAGAGAATAAAGAAAAAGAGGAGCCACTTACAGGGGGTGTCAGAGAAAGGAGCAAGAGAAGGATGGGAATACAGGTGTGAAGATTGTTGCGAATGTAGAGAGAAAGAAAAAGAACAAGATATTCAGGCTGATGTAGAAATAACTGGAGTCAAGCGGATAAGAGATGAGTATTGACATTGCATTTAAATTGTTGGAGGTTGTAGCCGTCAGGAAAGCAAGTACATAGAAGGGAGTTCCTCAGGCGGGAATAACAATTTCACTCTAAGTAAGGCAATAAAGCCACTAAAACACAAGGGGTTACTTAGTGTGAATGAAAATTAAAAATCTTATAAAATCGCAAGAACAATAAAAGAAAGAAATCAAGAAAACACTTAAACAGTAGCAAACTTTTGACTTTATATTTAAATTTTGAGTCCATCAAATTTGGCTGGAAAGCAAGAAAACGGAAGGTAGATGTTTGGGTTTTAAATAACCCACAGAGATATTTGTCTATATTTCTGAGATGAGGTAGTATTTACAGTATTTTACATTATTCGGACTATTGTCCTCATCTTTGTTGCCATTTATACGACGTTTCGGTCGTTGTACGCTCCGGCCCTTTTCAGGTGCTAGGAATTTCAATTACTATAGAAAACCATTTATATCAAAAAATTGCAATATGAACTCTGGTAAAAATAAGTTACTGGACATTAGTCTCAAAAATTCAATTGTTCTTGTCATCAAGGACACATGACCCAGTGGATATAGACGTTGGTTAGTTCCTGTGACTTGATCCAAAGTGTTGTGAGTTCAATACCAGGCTGCAGCAGTGGTGAACAAGTAACTTGCAGGGAAATAACTCATGACTTCCAATCGAGGCATTTCTACTACGCAAGGAATGAGAATGGTATCCCAAGGTAATAAAGAGTTCAGTTCGAAATTCCTAGCACCAGAAGAAGACCGGGGCGTACAGCGATCGAAACGTCTTACAAATTGCAACAAAAATGAGGAAAATAGTCCTAATAATGTAAATACCTAGGAAGTGTTCTAACAGGAGATGGAAAGTGCGACACGGAGGTCCGAAGGCGAATTGGCATGGCAAAGGACGCGTTCCAGAAAATGAGCAAAATACTAACACACATGAAAATCTCAATAGAAACGAAGAAAAGAGTTATAGACTGCTACGTGATGCCAGTTCTTCAATACGGCTGTGAATGCTGGACAATATCATCGAAAATGAGGACAAAACTGGAAGCGGCCGAAATTTGGTTCTACAGAAGGATGCTACAGGTATCGTGGACTGAGCATACAAGCAACGACGAGGTGTTAGAAAGAATGGCAACAAAAAGGAAATTGATGCTGAGCATCAGGAAGAGACAACTGAAGTTCCTGGGACATGCAATGAGGAAGGAGAGCCTGGAGAACCTGATACTGACTGGACAGATAGAAGGAAGGAGAGACAGAGGAAGGCAGCGGATAACATATTTGCAGGGACTGATCAGGTGGATGACGGAACGGGGGTTGCCAGGAGCAACAGGAGCAAACATACTAAGAGCCACAAGGGATAGGGAGACGTGGACAGCCATGATCACCTACGTCCTGAAGGGACAGGGCACATAGAAGAAGAAGAAGAATGTAAATACTGTTATTTACAGAAGATTAATAAGCTGTACAAAAATCAATCAAAATTAATTTTAAAAAGTTTTGAATATCGATTACAGAAAATGCTTGCCTGATGTCATTTTAACGAGATGGAAATCAAACATGTCGGAAAACACTAACGTAACATTATAGACCAACAAGTTTTCCTCCAATAAAAAGCACAAAAATCTCGGAAGTAAGAGGATTATTAAGAGATACTATATAAGATTTTTGTATTGACCTTGGAGGAATAGTTAAGTGTTAAATGTGTGGATACTTTAGAATTATTAGAAATTAACATAAGAATTAATGTGGTTAAGAGTGAAGTAAGCAGGAAAGCCTCCCGGTAAAAGTAAAAAGTAAAAAGTTCCCGGGAATAAATCGAGTGAAACTTTATATTTAGCAATGGAATCTGAAGATAATAAGTATGATTCGAAACTGTGAATGTGGCTTACTGGTTCCAAAATAAGGTTCTGAACTCGTTAAAAGAAGGAATATATCACGCCAGAACATTGGCCAGTAAAATAATGATAAAGTTTAGAGTGAGTGATAGTGAGAGAGAGAGAGAGAGAGAGAGAGAGAGAGAGAGAGAGAGAGAGAGAGAGTTTCCACGTTTCGTCTATAAGTGGGATTTTCAATCTCTTCCTACATTCATATGGAAAAATTTTCCGCCATCCAACTCTATAGTAAATATGCAAGAGCATAAAAAATATTTTGGTAAATGTTTGTTATTAGATAGTGTTAACTTTATGATGTATTTGAAAAAATACCAAAGAGAACTAATAAAAATAAAAATTAAAAATTAAAAACAAATTTAATCTTAAAAAAAATTAAAATTCAAAATTTAATTAAAATTCAGAAATTAAAATTCAAAAATTCAAATTAAAAAATTCAAATTCAAAAATTAAAATTCAAAAATTAAAATTAAAAAAAAATTTAATTCAAAAATATTGCTCCTATATAAAATCTGCTCCTATATAAAGTTGAGCACTTTTGCCATTAATATAAATTTGAAGATGGATAAAATTAATTTCGACATTTTGCTGACAAATATTCCTATTCCAAACAAACAGGAGTACTTTCAAAAGTTAACTCTTGAAAGTACTCCTGTTTGAAGATCTTATACGGAGGATGAAATGGAGGACGATTTTTCATCAACGGCCATAGTGTTTCCAATACTAAATACTAAATCCCTACGTATCGTATGGTTTTGAAAATTTAAATGCTGCACCTCTCATTGACAAACTCCTCAACTTTGAGAATGATTTATTTAATATTATAAACAATATCACTTTCCACGACTTGGCAGACCGCCTGTAGTCTCTCTCTCTCTCTCTCACACACACACACACACACAGGCGCAACGTGGCTTCCCTGTGTTTCTTCTATAAATACTTTCACGGCTTCTGCTCCAATGAACTTAGATCATTGCTGCCCCCTAGATACGAATTTGCACGAGAAACTAGATTAGAAACTAGATCCCACCCTTTTACAGTGAAACCGATAAAATGCAATCGTAACTTCTACTCCAACAGTTTCTTTTCTTGCATTTCCCGGCTGTGGAATTCCTTTCCACATGATTGCTTCCCCGACGGCTACAATCTCCAGGAGTTTAAATGTAAGGTCAATAGACACCTCCAAACACACTAACTCGCTCCCATTCTTTCAAACACTCTTCCCTTCTGCCTAACCCTCATCCTCGGTATCCTTACCCATCTATCACCCCCCTTCTGACATTTCCTATATTTCCTATATCTAACCACTCCTTCTCTATACCTTCCCCTATGTAGCCCCATGCGCAATAGTGTCATTGGAATGTCTTGCTTGGGGTGAAATGATTAAAAAAATAAATAAATAAAATAAAAATAAACGTAATAACAATTTTCAAAAACACTTGGATGCATTGGTTTGGAGTATAAATGAATCTAATCATATTTTTTTAAATTGGATAAAATTTGAATTTCTTTTTAAATGGATCCCAAAGAGTAGAAATCTCTAATAAAGAAAAATTTAATAAATAACTGTAAAGAATCAGCATGGAGCAAACTAAATACAGGTATACAATTAACCATTCGGATAAACTAATCACTGACAAACTAAAAATAAGTGATAGAGTTCTAAAATTACTACGGAGGAGGCTTACACACTATTTAAAGATCACAAACCTAAATTCCACCGAAAATTACCCACTAGGATTATCAACCCAACTAAACCAGAGATCGGTTAAATCAGTAAAGTAATATCAGAACGAGTAAACCTGCAAATGAAAACTTATACAATACAGTGGTGCTTTGGGAGTAATTGACTGGTTCAAGAACATCCACGATAAAAACAATTTCACTTTTCTTCAATTCGATATCGTGGATTTTTACCCATCTATATAAAAAAAAACTCTTGCATCTGCTCCTTGAATTCGTTGAATTTTATTCAGACATTTCTTAAGAGGTAATTAAAATGATTTTGATCTGCAGAATTCAACTGATAATTTCGATTTATCTAGGGGAGCTCTGGATTCTGCCGGTCTTCAGATTTAGTTAGATTATTTCCCTTGTACAACCTCACGGAGTTTAAAGAAATCGATTTAAATAATATAGTACTTAATCGAGATGATGATCTCATGATAGTAAATAAGTGCACTGGGGATAAGGTTGATAGACATTGAAAATTAATTGAAAGAGCTTTTAAATCTTTTGGGCTTAGCGTACTTATTAATCCTGATATAAAACAAGTTGACTTCTTAGACATAACAGCAGTTTTTAATAATTTCCAATGTTACATGAAAAATAATGATAACCGAATTTATATAAATCCTAGCTCTAATCACCCACCATCCGTTATCAAATATATTCCATCAGTTGTTAAACATTCATAGGAACAGGAATAAAGTCACAGAAAACAAGAAGGTATGTTTAATCAGCGTATTAGAATAACAGAACATATGTACAAATGCAAGTGTTAGTAGTCAGTAGATAGAAGAGTACGTCGGAACTGTATAGTTACGCTGCGTCTCGACTGTCCACAACTGCCTCACGACTGCCTCTCCGGAAGTAACACTGGTTAGTATATATTGAAGAAGGAAGAGTCTATTCACTATAAGTATGGCACCATAACAATAATGAATATTTGAATTCAGTTTGGGGTTTAACTATTTGTCAATAATTGGGGCACAAACAGGTGCTACCACCTCGCATCAAGGTAGATTTGGGAACAACAGATATCTAGAGGTGGTTTCATACTCTTCAAAACTCATCATCGGATGCAGGTTATTTAATACCAAGAAAGCACTAGTGTTTTTCCAAATTTCACCCTTACACAGGAGTGGTATCATGTGTTAGGGTCGCAGCAATGGGCAAAAAGTGAACCTCCAAACTAAAATCAACAGAAATTTTATAAAATTTTTAAATTTTTAATGAAATTTTATAATGAAATTTTATAATTTTATAATGAAATTCTAAAATGAAATTTTATAATCTCATAAGGAAATTTTATAATTTTATAATGAAATTTCATTCTGAAATTTTATATATAAATTTTATAATTTTATGATGAAATTTTATGATGAAATTTTATAATAAAATTTTTTAATTTTATAATGAAATTTATAATAAAATATTATAATTTTACAATGAAATTTTATAAATTTTATAATTTTATAATGCAATTTTTTTAATGAAATTACCAACAGTACACTTTTATAGCAAAATGACAATCATTGAAATATTAGAAAAAAAAAAATTTTATAGTAAAATCACCTACGTACGTTTTATAATCTACACACTGTACAGTTAAATAATACCTTTATACTTAAAGTATGAAATTATGTACAAAATATCAGTAGTTAAAATCATAAAATTGCGTAAATATTTAGATTTCGACATTAAATAACCCGTAAAAGTCGATATACCTAAATAATATCAACGAAACAGCCAATCAACCAAGTGGTTATCAAAGATATGTTTAAATAGAATATTATTATAAGTAAGTAATCATATAGAGTTTTGGTTAAACTTTGTGTATCTGTATGCCTATGTCTGTTTACACACACACACACACACACACACACGCGCGCGCGCGCACACACACACACACGCACACACACACACACACACACACATATATATATATATATATATATATATTTGAAAAAAATTTTCTTTTTTTTTTTTTGTTTTATGTCTAACATTTCAAACTTGTTTTGGTGTGTTTGTTCTTTCCCCTGACGGGAATCGAAGAATACTGAAGAAGCTTCCGTGTTTCAGAGACGGGAAATGAAAAGAGAAAATAAAATGGGAAAAGTCAATATATATTTCCGTTAGGTCTTTTACTGGTCGGAAATAACACTGAATCTAAAACTTATGTATAAACTGTACGGGAAGAAGAATTTTTTTTCTTGATCAAAAATTCATACGAAATCATTTCAGCAGTTTGATCATAAACGATACGATTTGATTTTGGAATTTTCTTTCATGAATAAGAAACTGCAATGTCTTTGGTCCTGACCTGGCTTATCGGTCTTAGTTGCTTTCTCCATGCCATAACTTGGCTTCTCTGTAGCTTTTCTATAAATATTTGCATACTAGTTGTTTGGTGAACGTTCCACTTTGGTACGTAGATCTAATGAATTCAAGGGCAGTACTAGATTAAAGTTGCGTTAAGGTGCAGTGGATATCGTCTTGGAACGAGAACTCGGGGAACCGGGTTCGAATTTCAGTTGAATATCTTGCATTTACTTACGCGCAAATACCCTATCTCTTCTCTCTAGTTATGGATTAAATAACAGGACAGATTGGTTTCTATAGCCTTGGTGGGCAACCAGTCTACCGCAGAAAATAATCGCAACCTAATGCGGGATAATCTTCTGCCCAGTCAATCATTTCTCTTTCGAGACATGATCGCCCAAGCGTGTATCGTGTATGGCATTTAACCGACTGATTGACTAGATTATTGGCAAGACCTTACCATTTTGCAGTAGAAATGATTAGTTGTAACCATAAGTTCTAGGCTGACAATTTGCCACTATTCTGGTTTACGTCCATATCCAATTAAAACACCGGTTTTTATCGATCACCGAAACTTCGTCTAGCCTGGTCAGTACCTAGAATCGCTATTCTAAATTTGGATGCGCAAGTTGTGTAATGGATAGTGGCTCAAAATTGCTAATCGAAGAGCAGAGTTCCAATATCAAATTGGGTTCGTAAATACAACAAGCTATGGATTAATTAATAAGAATTGTATCACTAAATTATTATAAAAAAATATTCCAACCTAAAAATATTTCCTGGCTTTAAATAATTGATAAGCCTTAAGAAATAATCAATCTATCAATCGCACATCTTAAGATCTAACAGCTTCATATTTTTTATTCCAGTTTCAATTTTAAAACAATTGTTATATTTTAACTCCTTAATTCATATTACTTTATTGTAATCGCTACTTAGTAATGAGTTCTTATAATATATTCTTTCACATTCGGTAACGCCTGGGACTTAGTGGCTATGTTGCCTTGCGTAGCGCTGAATGATTAACATATATATTAAATATATATATGATTTTCGTAACATATATATTTATTTTGTGTAAGATCCGTTCGTATGATCTGATTAGCTTGATAGTGTTGTCATGGAAAGACGACAAGAAATCGCAGTAATTGTTGATTTTTTTATCAGGTCTGAGCTTTCGGCTTACATAAGCCATTATCAAAGGATGAACATTTAATGTTAAGTGAACATAGAACATTTAAATTATGATTAACAAAGTGGAGTTATACAGAGAAAATTAGAAAGGTCCATTTTTTGTGTCGCACATGGCTGTAGGCCGAGAAGGAATGGTGGTAGTGGGTTTTTGGTCAATTGAGTGTATAGTGGCATGAGGGATTGGTCTGGGAACTGCTGCTACTATGGTGTAGGGGGTAAGTATAATAACTATGACCTCTCCCATCGATTATAGGCATTGAAGTATGTTAGTGGAGGTGTCGAAATTTATTTTATTTAGGCTAGGTTTAAACTGATGTAGATAGCTTCTAGAATATTAAGTCTTCGTTTATTATTTTCTTGTCTAAGTATATGCGTATTTTCAACAATTGTTTTCCTAAGAAGTGTGTGTTGATAGCCGTGGTGTTTTAAATGTCGGAATATGTTAGAATTTTCATATAAGTGCAATGTAAGTCTCCACGAAAGCGAGTTAGTAGTATGTCCAACACACTTCTTAAAGAAGAGTCATTCGCCGATTACTCCTGACGAATAGGCGGAAGGATTCCGGGAGGGTCCGTCAACCCAACTCTAGTGTCAGGATGCTAATGGTAACATCAATCAGCTAAGTGACAATTTTTTACTTTTATTAGTTTTATGCATTCAGAGAGCGATGGATAAATTTACGCCATTTTATATTTTTCATCTCGCGCATGCGTGTTGGTTGTTCTTTTTTTATTGACTACCCAGTAAATGCAGCACGAACCAATTCACTCTGACAGAAATTTAGAATCTGCATACTGTACTGCTTAGAATTCGCACCGGAAGCTCCAATGCGAACATTTCAGAAGGTTAGAATATCAGTCTGGAGAGAGTGCAGCGAATTCAGAAAAAATTGGATGAGTCTAATGGTGATTACGAAGATGTTTGGCCTGATCATTATGAATGGCGACGTTATACCTAAATTATTCTCCCCACAGAGATTCAGATTTAACATTGACGCCCACATGAAATGTCTTGGAGAGATAGTGTTTCCCTCGGTCAAGAGGGTGGCTGCTGGAAGACGCTATGTCTGGGGACAGAAATTTGCACAATGCCACACAAGCTGAGAACATAATCATGGCCGCCAGACTAATTTTGTGACCACATCACTCCTGGCATCTGGCTACCTAATTTTCAACTCGCTTGATTATTAAGTGCGAGGTCCAGTTCATTGAAAACTAATTAAACTCATTGTAACACCAAAGATGAACTAAAAACAAGAATTATGGTAGCATACACTAAATTAACTAAGGAGAAGGTTAAGAAATTCATAGTTATTTTGAGGTCGTGGTTAACACCAATGACGATTTTATTGCATATATGTTCTTTAGTACTCCAAGATAATTTTGTGCAATATTTGTACATATATCTTTTAAAATGAGATGTCAGTGTTATTTTCATTTTGTGTAATTTAGATAATTTATCTATCTCACCTTATATAAGAATTGGATAAAGTTATTTTTAATGTTACAGTATGTGTTTAAGAAATATACAGTATATGGAAAGCGACTGGTTAGTTAAAGTTTTTGAACAACTAATTGTAAGTTTTGGACGATAAAAATAGACAGTCAGTAGAAATAAATGAGTAACCCGGATGACATTAAGAAGAGAGTCGAGACTGTCAGATACACGCTAAAAAAGCTAGAGAGAAATATAAGGAAATTACAAAGAGAGATGAAACTGTTGCATACAAACAAAAATAACTAAAAGGAAAGACATTACAGTTTCGACACTCTCACATAGAAGCAAAATATGCTAAAGAGAAAGACAAAGACATTACAAAGAGTGTCGAGACTAGCCTATAAGCATAAAAAATTAAAGGGAAAGACAGGAGGATTACAAAGAGTGTCGATACTCTCGCATACAAGCAAAAAAAAAAAACACTAACAAAAAAAAACAAGGTCATTACAAAGAGTATCGAGACTAACCTACAAGTATTAAAAATTAAAGGGAAAGACAGGAGCATTAAAAACAGTGTCGAGACAAACCTACAAGCATAAAAACTTCAAGGGAAAGCCAAGAGCATTAAAACAGTATTGATACTCTCATGTACAAGCAAAAAACTAACGAGAAAAACAAGGACATTACTAAGAGTGTCGAAACTTTCACCTACAAGCAAAAAAAAAGAAAAGAAAAAGTAAAACTAAAGGAAAAGACAAGGACATTGCAAAAATAGCCGAGACTCTCATGTACATCTAAAATGTTAAACAGAAAAAACATGGCCATTACAAAGTGACTCGTCTCTCACAAACACGCACAGATGCAACATGGAAAGACAAAAAGAATGACAAACCTTTCTTTTTTTCCTACAACTATAGGAAAATGTTGTGGATTCTTGTTTAGAAAACCACACAATATAATGATAACAAAAAACAAATATGAGAGGAAAAATGTAAGCGTATTAAACAAAAGATGTACAAAATGTACACGGTTAGTAGATTCAGGAATACTTGTTAGTGGAAGTCAAATAGATACAAAGAATTAAGTCCGGGTAATAACTCTATATTCTTGCTGACCAACGATCGGCGGTTCAACTGCTATGACAAGCACCAACTCTAACAACAACAACTACTCAACTCAACTGAGAACTCCTGTTCTTTGTAGGCAGGATTATTTTTTACCTTGGAAGAGTCCATAGAGTGTGTGAAAAGGGGTTACTCCCCAAAAGAAAATTATTTGGTTTATTACTGATTCCAGTAGTCCTCTGCTTCACCACTTCTGTTTTCACATAATTAATAATTTATTTATGGGTGACTTTAATTTCATAATAAATTCTTGTTTGCTTTAGATATTTTGGTAAAAAAAAATATATCGACACATTGGGGTGATAAATTTTAGCTCTAATAGTCATCTGTAAGTTATCCCTGAACCAGAATGACAATTTTCTCTTTACACTAAATCTGCTATGTATTGATAGCGGATTATCAGTCAACTTCCGAAAATTGTGTTTGTCAATTTTAATATCCGTTTAATTCAATATTGTTTTTATTTTTTGTTTTTCTCGTGCCACTTTAATAAATGAAGGTCTTTTTCGAAAGGGAGTTTTCTTGACATATAAAAAAAAAACGTTTATTACAAAATGAGAAATACTGGGTGAGGCAGAGAGTTTCCAATAATGTCTCCATCTTTAGCTTCTCTAACTTTGAATATTTTTCTAAAGACGGACGTTAGCACCCTGCGAGCAAACCTCGTTTCACTTTATGAAACAACGCACCGTAGGCATTTTGGTTGGATATCAACTCGGAACGAGAAATCGGGAAGCCGAGTTCGAATTCCATTTGAATTCCTTGCATTCACTTACGTGTAAATAACCTTTTGACAGGTATTAATCCGCCTCTTCCCTCCAGTTATGTGTTAAATAACAGCACAGGTTGGATTCTATAGCCTTGGTTGGCAACCAGTCTACCGCAGAATGTAATGGCAACTTACTGCGAGACAATCTTCTCTCAGTCAGTCATGTCTCTTTCGAGACATGATCGCCTAAGTGTGTCTCACGTATGGTATTTAACTGATTGAATGACAGCAAGAAAAATATCAAGTATTAGTAAGTCTTCTAACATAAGACAAAAAGTGCGACACTAACCTCTGAAGACGAATTAGACTGGCCAGAGAAGCATTCCTGAAGCTGAACATAGTATTAAGAGACTGGAAAATTTCGCTAGAAAGAAAGAAGAGAGTTCTGGATTGCTATGTGATGTCTGTCCTTCAATATGGCAATGAATTCTGGGCAATATCATGACAGATGAAGGAAAAACTTGAAGTAACTGAAATGGAATTCTACAGAAGGATGCTGCGGATATCATGGATCGAGCATGTGAGGAATGATGAATTTTTTTTAGAAAGGATGGAAACTAAAAGAAAATTAATGTTGAGCGTCAGGAAGAGACAGCTGAACTTTCTGGGACATGCAATGAGGAAGGAAGGCTTAGGGAACCTGATACTAACAGGCCAGATATAGGGAATGTTAGACAGGGGAAATCAGTGGATAACATATTTGAAGGGCCCGAGCAGGTGGATGAAAAAGCGGTGTTTAGGTGGCGTAAAAAGGAGAAAACGTGCTAAGAGAGACGTAAATAGTCTACGTCCTGAAGAGACATGACACATAGAAGAAGAAGAAGAAGAAGAAGAAGAAGAAGAAGAAGAAGAAGAAGAAGAAGAAGACAATAAATTCACTTAGACACAAAAGGTTACTGAGTGTGAAAGAATATGACGAAAATAAACGCATTATTAAGGAGAAAAACCAATAGAAGATAGCGATTAGCATTTTACATAATATTTTCTTCGTCAATGTTGACAGGTAAGCAAGAAACAAAAAGATATATGAAAAAAGAGAATTGTAAAATGATGAAAGTTAGGTATCAATCTAGTCTTTCTCTTCTTCAATGTTTCGTGTCTTATCATTACGTAGGCGATCACAGCCTTCTACATCTTCCTACCTTTTGTAGCTCTTAACACCACTTCTGTATCTACCCTGGGTATGACGGTAAACCGCATCCGGCAACAAGGCTTCTGATTGGGAGGTTGTGACTAGCATAGAACCACCTCTTAATTGCTGTTGTTCTCAAGTCAACCCTGACCCGGATTCAGGGTTCCAGCTATGGGTAAAGAGTTAAACCCCAAACTGTGGTTAAAACACTATGAAAATTTAAAAATACACTTCTATAGAAATATATACATAAAAATAGACTTTTATAGAAAATTATACATTCTTGAAGAAAAAGTTATTAATATAATACATTTTTGAAGAAGAAATTCTTCTCGGCGAAGCATTTTTAAATACAAAACGTAATACATTGTCACATGTCGTTGTTGTGGACGATACCCGTTTGTATCCGAGCATCGGGGTCGTCATCCTCTCCATGATTCCCTTTCTCTCCACTAGTGACGGCGGCGGCGGAATTAGCTATGAAGGCCCAGCCTACTCCTAAGAGTCTCGAGTAAAAGCCACTGAGGAGTGTAGGTGATGGACGCAGCTTTACGGGTCGAGCCTTCCTGACAGCACGTCTCAGATCCTTTTCATATTCACAGTTGAACTCAAAAGTCCATCCCCAACCCACTTGGGAATATCCTCATCCAGGAAACCCGATTTGCAGCAACGGTTTCCCAGGTTATCAGGGTCGATATTTTGTCAGAAACTAATTGTCTGAATAGTCTTCACCGTCTAAATTTTTTACGTACAATGTGTGAAAGCAAGTGCGATATCCTGCCCTTGACAGTTGCCACCATGTTCCGATGGCTAAGGCGGTACTGCCAACCCTAGCTGTTTTTGCCACCGGACAGGTTTTTTGTGTAGACGTGTCAATCTGTTTCGAAGACATTTTCAGTTTCCTAAAATAAAAAAGAATAAAAACAAAAAAATTTCTGATTAACTTAACCTTCGCGCTATAACCGAACATCAAAAAAATACATTTAAACCCTATCTTTTAGGCATTAAATAACCCACAGAGGTTGATATGCCGTTAAACAAAACTCAACTTCAAACTCACACTCCAAACCCCTGTTCTGCCATCTGTTTGTTCAAACCCATAAAGTATGTTTTGTGCTGCTTTCCCCAGTCTCTTTTCTTCCTATCCGTTCTGTATGTGTTAAATACTTCAAGCCTTCCTTCCTCATTACGAGTCCTTGAAACATCATCTTTCTCTCCCTGATGCCAAGTATAAGTCTCTTTTTTTGTTTGCGTCTTCCCCGAAACCTCGTCGTTGCTCACATGTTCGGCGCATGCTATCCTCAAGATCCTTTTGTTGATCCACATATGTTGCTTCGAGTCTCTCCTTCATTTTAGAGGAGATTGTCCAGTATTCGCTGATATATAGGAGGACAGATAAAACATAACAATCCAGTACTCTTTTCTTTGTCTTCAATAAAATCTTTCTGTCTTTATGTCTTCTTATCTTTTGAAATGCGTCCTTGGCCATGCCATTGCGCCTTCAGATCTCACTTGCCCTTATCTGTCAGAAAACTTCCCAGGTAATTAAATTTTTGCACCTGTTTGATTTTTGGCATTTTTTTTTTTTTTTGCTGATGACCATGAATTATGTTTCCTTAAAATTTATGATTAGTTTTTTTTTTCTCTCTTCCTCTTGCTACTTTCTGTAGGAAGTCTTGTATTTTCCCTTCCCTGTCTGCTACCAGGTCTGTATCATCTTCGTATCTTATATTGTTCAGATCGTGGACGCCAATTGCATAACCTGGCAGTATGTCTAGCCCTCTCAGAATTGTTTCACTATACATGTTGAATAGGTCCGATGAGAAGTCACATCCTTGTTGTACACCTCTTCTTATTTTCTTATTTTTACTGAATTCATTTCCTGTCCGTATGCAAGTGGTTCGCTGCCAGTATATGTTATTGATTACTTTAATGTTTTTTCCCGAATGTGTCGAGGTTGCTAAGCAGATTCACATGTCTTTGTGGTGTACTTTGTTGAACGACTTTGCGTAGACTATAAAACACAGATACACGTCCTTCTGTTCTTTCTGGCAATATTCTGAGCATGAATGTCTCGTTTCTTGTTCTGCTGTCTTTGACGAACTCGCATTGTTATTGTCCTGTCTCTGGGCCGATTCTGCTGCGCATTTCAGATGATTGAGTTTTGTTATGTAACTCATTGGATTGATTGTTCGGTGGAGTTCACTTTTCTATGCGCATGGCTTCTTATGTAGTGCTATAAGCATTGTTCTGCTTAGGTCTTACGATATCTTGCCACTGTTGTAGATTTAATTTATTGTTTCTGTATTTCTGTCTACACAGAATTCGTCTAAGGCTGTCAGCATCTCTACCACACTACTGCCTGGTCCTGCTGCTATGTCTCTGGCCAGTGCAGCTTCCACTTCGATTTTTAATATTTCTGGTCCGTCAGTATTTCTGTGTATTACAGGCTGGTCTTTCTTGTCGTGAAAGCGATCTGCAATATATTCGTCTAATTACTGAACTATATTTTCTTTCTCTAATATGAGCGTTCCGTTCTTTGTCCTGTTAGTTCCATTTTCTATGCATCTGGCCTAAATTCGAGATGAAAAAAGAAGAAATCGCATCAAAGCCATTAGTAAAAATACATAGAAATGCTATGTACCTCGAATTCAAGCCAGACGCATAAAAATAAAAAAAACTAACAGGACAAAAGACACTCTCAGCAAAGAATACATAAAATCCAAGGACTTAACGCTCATATTAGAGAAAGGTTATACAAATGTTATGTTAAAACAATGTGAAAGTCGCTGTAGCCGAGATTTCAAGTTAGAAGGAATAACATTGCAAATTCTTCTTTAAGATTCATCAAAAATATCTAAATATATAGTAGAAGCGCTAAGTCAGATGTGGCAGCAATATTCCAAGCGTTGAAGAATGATAAATTTATAGATGTAGATTTTGGAGTAGATAGATCTATCTATCGCCCGGTTCACACTCCACCCACGTCTATTGAACAGGTTAAGAGGCTCATACCTTGTTCCCTGTTTAGGATGTGGTTTCCGGCTTTCTCTTTTCCAATCTTCTTACCTTGTTTTTTTTGTTTCCAATTGGAGTAGATAGATCTATCTATCGCCCGGTTCACACTCCACCCACGTCTATTGAACAGGTTAAGAGGCTCATGCCTTGTTCCCTGTTTAGGATGTGGTTTCCGGCTTTCTCTTTTCCAATCTTCATACCTTGTTTTTTTTTTTTTCCAATTGGAGTAGATAGATCCATCTATCGCCCGGTTCACACACCACCCACGTCTATTGAATAGGTTAAGAGGCTCATGCCTTGTTCCCTGTTTAGGATGTGGTTTCCGGCTGTCTCTTTTCAAATCTTCTCACTTTTTTTTTCAATTGGAGTAGATAGATCTATCTATCGCCCAGTTCACACTCCACCCACGTCTATTGAACAGGTTAAGAGGCTCATCCCTTGTTCCCTGTTTAGGATGTGGTTTCCGGCTTTCTCTTTTCCAATCTTTTCACTATTACGTAGCTCCCTGCACATCAGTGGCGTTACTGCCTTGCTCAGGGTGATACGATTAAAAAAAAAATGTGTAAGATAGATTCTGGCAAGAAACATTGTCTTGCGCGATGCAGTAAAACATTATTTATACTAAGCAATTGATTCAATATAATCTTTCCACTTCAAGTCATTAGAAAACGTTATTCTGAGAAGGCGCAATGAGTCAGACACATCGTGGTTAGTAACAGCCATGCTGATAGAAGACATAAAGCACATATACTTGTTGCTTTCTGTACAGCTTTTTCTTCTTTCAAGATATAAATGCCTATGAAATGGAGATAGGACTTCGGAATTTTTCCTCAATTTTTATCGATTACGTTTATTATCGTTAGCTTTAGTGATGATTTTCATGTACGAATGAAAGAAAAGCTAAGTGGTCAGTTTAATTTGCCCATATAGCGTCTTCTCATGCGATTACAAATTGACAGTTTTGAGTCTAGCCACAGCTTGGAGATGTTCATAAAAGAGCGAATAAGTGATTTTCGAGAATTTGTTCTGGCGGAGGTGGAGGTCTTGTTCTTCTTCTAAAAACAGAAGAAATGTTGAAGTCATCACCCCTCGTAGCTTCAACTCAAGAAACACGACAGAAGTCGTCAACGAAATCGGGAACCACAGAACAGATGTCAAAATCTCTTCGCGAAGAATGTGTTTATTCACCTATCAAGGCAACTTTCCGTGGGAGTCAAAATTACCCATTTTTAATTATACTCTTAAGAAAGCCTAGATTTTAAAGTGTTCAATTTAAAAACCGCTGTTAAGACCCTTTAGTGAAAATAGCTCAGATATTCTTTTCGTTGCTCTAGTAGATACAAAAATTCATTTTTTACATATTTGATATTAATTGGCTCAGAATATTCCTATAACACTTAAAACTATTATTAGTGCAATTCAAGTACTATTTATTCATGTCTACATCTAACTGTTGTTTACATTGCAAATGTATCTTTCTTATTTCTATAAACCTCAAATCTTTTTGTCGTTTGCTTCTTTTACTGTCTTTGTTTACTTTGTTAACTCTCATATCAGATTGTTCTAGCTTTTCCCAAACAGGAAAAAATTATCAATAATACATAATAAATTTGTGACCAGCTATTGTTTCTAGTGTTATGGTCCTGTAAACCTTAAAGATCACAGGCGTCAACTTTCAGTTTATTTTCTAAGAAATGTTACAAATTCCAGTCTCGTGAGAAACGATATCATGTGCTTAATCGCCACTTAATAAAACTGTTATGAACTTTTGTTGTTCGTTTGTTTGTTTGTTTTTGCTTAACGTCATATCAACCTGCATGATTTATGTAATGCCGAAATTTAAATATTTTGTACACAATTTTTTGGGATAATAATGATTTAGTGATACAACCATTACTAATTAACCCACAGCTGGGAGAGAGACGAATTCATACCTTTCCCAAAGTTTTTTTGTGGGTAAGTGAATATAACGAGCTCAACGGGAAGTGGAATCCGGGTCACCGATTAACAATTCTAAGCCATTCTCTATTAGACCACTTGCATATTACCCATCTTGGTACTGACCAAACTCGACTTTACTTAACTTCAGTGATTTCAACGTAATGTGACCGTATGTCTCCGAACTTTTGTTCCAGATCAGTAAGTCAGTATTCTTCACTCACAAAAGGGCGATTTTCGTAAGAAATCAGCTTTGGTAATGGCGCTCTGAACAAGACGACTTTGTACCAGACTTGATAAGATTAGAACACAGCACATCGATACAACTGAATTTTCTTTCTAGTTCAATTTAACGAGTTTAAACTCTGTCTCTTTTAAGTGATGCTAAAGTCAATCATTTCCACATAGACTTCGGGGCATTATGTATTTAAACTTTAATTACTTTCCTGTTGGTGAAATTATCTGAAAATCGAAACATTAATAATAGAGGCGCCTGTGTCAAACAGGGAGAATGGAATTTTCCTTGAAGAGAATCTTTACCGGTTGCGTCAGGCAGTAGTGAATACTCCACTGGCAAAAGTGAATGGCGTTCAAACCCTGTTAAATTTCAATATTGCAAAGGCTAAATTACAAAACAAGAGCTTCCTGCATATTTGGAAGATTCACTCGATGAGGACGACAAATGAGACCTCAGTAAAATAAAGAATTGGTCAACTTTTACTGACATGTATGTGTCTCCCAAGACTAGTAGGACTTTTGCTCAATTTACATATGTTCCCAAGAGTGTCCTGCAAGCAGTCGTTTATTACAGACCAAAAAGCTTACATATCTATCTATCTATCTATATATATATATGGGGGGGGGGGGGGTGGAAACAGACCATTCAACGTGCCAGCATTTAATTTATGTTATTTTGATCTATTTCATTTTATCTAATTTTATCTTACTTTATTTTGTTTTCCTGATTTTATTTATTTTCCTATTCTTTCTATTAACTTTATAAAAACAACAAACTCGCGAACAGATATTTGAAGAAACTCAAATGTAAAAAAAACAAATTTATTTGCCTGAAGAAAGTCAATTTTAGGCTCGAAACACGTGTAGCATCATGGACAATTAATGCTTCATAACATGTATAATTACAAAAACAATAAATATACACTTTAAAGCAAACGCTCACGGCTTCTGACACTTTTTATTATATATATATATATATATATATATTGTGGAGAAGTTTGTTACTTAATTGAGCAATGTTATTTCAGTCATGCTGAAGGCATTACTGCAATGTCTACACTCTTCAGGGTTATTTGCTCGTTTTCTGCTGTTTTTATTTATTCATTTATTTTGTATTTGCATGAATTTTGGTGTAATTCGGTATATTTGCATGCGATTGATATATTTGCTTGATGAATGTTGTTTCGTATGTACTCTATAAATTGATGGTAGTTAATTGTTTTTATTGTGCTGATTTTTTCAAACGTGCTTAAGTATATGTCTTCTGAATTGCTTTTTAGGGAGCTATTCATTTTTATCATTTTGGGTTGACCTCTTTTTACTGTGTTGGTTTGACCTTTTTAAATTTGTCGGCATCAGTACATATGTCAGCTTAAAATTTATTTCAGTTATTGAATACTGGACAATATCATCGAAATTGAGAACAAAACTGGAAGCAGCGGAAATGTGGTTCTACAGAAGGATGCTGCGGACTGAACATGCAAGCAAGGATGAGGTGTTGAAAAGAATGGCAACAAAAAGGAAATTAATACAGAGCATCAGGAAAAAACAACTGAAGTTCCTGGGACACGCAATGAGGAAGGAGAGCTTGGGGAACCTGATACTGACAGGCCAGATAGAAGGAAAAAGAGACAGAGGAAGGCAGCGGATAACATATTTGCAGGGCCTGATCAGGTGGATGACGGAGCGGGCGTTGCCAGGAGTAACGGGAGCAAACATACTAAGAGCCACAAGAGATAGGGAGACGTGAAGAACCATGATCGCCTACGTTCTGAAGGGACAGGCACATAGAAGAAGATTTGTTTTCGTGTGTGTAAGCGTGTTAGTGGTTATTTTTTGTTTATGTATATTTTGTGTGATTTGTTGGTAATTTTTTTTGTTGGCTGATTGTCGCATTGTTTAGTTGTTTTATTCTTTTGCTTGCTTTCTTTGTCATCTCTTTTTGGTCGGAGTTGAGTGAGTATACATGTGAATTTGTATTGTCATGCGTTCTGCGTTATGTTTATTTGTTTTGTTAGTATTTAAGTAGTAAAGTATTGATTTGAATCTTTATATTTCCCCATAGAACACGCTCAGCTGTTGGGCGTCTATAATGATAATACACACGCTAAAAAGTGTGCCTCCTTCTACTGAGCGCCTATAGCTCAGAGGTAGAATCGCCGACAGACGCCAATTCGTTCGGGTTTCAATCCTGGCTTAAAAAGCAATCGGAGTCTAACCGTACTGATGAGCTGTGATACAGCAACACAGATCTGTCTGCAGATGGCGATAGATAGATAGATAGATAGATAGATAGATAGATAGATAGATAGATAGATAGATAGATAGATAGTGATCCGTAGACAATCCAGTTTCGCCGTAGCGCAGCTCATCGGTACGGATAAACATCAGATTGCTTCTAGCTGGAATTTGAACCTGATCGATCTGACATCAGGTTTCTACCTGGAAGATATCGGCGCACGGTGGTGGAAAGCATATTGTTGCGAGTTATGTGCAAAATTAAAACAAATTCCAGTAATGGTAAACAAAAGCACAGAGTGTTAAATTCACTGCTGAAGAACGATGCGTAAATAGCGGGAAGTCAATATTTATAAAACTACCATTTTGCTAGAGTGCTCAATCGACGAGTGAGAGCGTAAATAGTATATATATATATATATATATATATATATATATATATATATATACTTTTTACGTCTTATATAATACTGTGCAACGGTATTAGGACAAGAACTATTTTATCGTTTATGAGGTATCAAAATCAAGTTTAAATTCACCCATATCCTAACACTTTTGCACCCAACCGGTAGAGTGAAAAAGTATTAGGACAGGGGTGATTTTCTTTAAAACCTCACTGAAATTCAAATACAGGGTGAAAAACCAAGTAAATTTCTAATCAATAATGATTATTTAAACTAGGTGTAAAAAAATTATGTATTAAAAAGAAGTTATATTTAATTTTTCCTATTTTCTATTAAACAAGTTATTTTGGAACTACTCTATTGAACATCTATGGAATATTTTGGATAAAAAATTGATAAATCTAATGTTACTTTGCAAAACACTTCGAGAGCAAATACAAGCTGCTTGGCAGGAGATACCATCAGATACATTGAAGAAGCTTGTGATGTCAATGACTGACAGAATGAAGGCTGTGATCAAAGCAAAAGGCAATTATACTAAATATTAAATTTATTTTGTAACAAATATTTTTTTCTTGTTAAAGCATTTGTTGAGTACATCAAATAAAATTACTTTAATTCAATTTTTATTTTTTGACAATATGACTCATAAAAGATAAAATAGTTCTTGTCCTAATACTTTTGCACAGTATTGTGTATATATATATATATATATATATATATATATATATATATAAGACATATATAATATCGAAACAAAATGGCTACTTTTGTAGTGATATTATAACATATTTATTTTACAAATTCTAAATATATATATATATACGCACCGTAATGGGGGCGCTCGAGGGTGTCGTCAGTGATGTCGTCGCGACGATCACTAGAGGGTTTCGGATCTGTCAACATCATATGCCCCTCACCGCGCCGACCCGACCAGAGATGATCAGCCTCCGGGCGACCCTCGATAAGCGCTTTCAGACACTGGAAAATTTCGTTTAGGCCCGGTACGAAACCCTACTAATGCTTCCGATTGGCGACAGTCAGAGCCACTTTCCATTTAGAGACGAACCGCACATGAGCTCGTCCGAAACATTAATTTAGACGCAGAATTTCGGGGAATTTAGCTAACAATTTGGAATCCAGGCACTCTCTCTTTTGATCCATAACCAATTAGCTGTTCTTTCTGCTGTTTCGGTCATGGACTTGAGTTCTTTTCATTTTTTTACTCCCACTATCCCAATATCTGTTAAGGCTTTGCATAAGGACCTTGCTGAAAATCCTCTAGTCCCTACTTCTATAGGAGTGCAGCTAGCCCTCCAGCCTTTAACCCTGCAACTCTCCAGCAGTTCCTCATATTTTAACTTTTTCCTTTCATGAGCTTCCTCTGCGTTTTCTTCCCAGTGGACCGTCAGTTCCCACAAGACTATCTTCCTTCAATTTATGTGAGAAGAAATCTATATCTGGGCGAAATTTTGTGATGGCAATTTGCTCTGGGAATTTCAATCTTGAGCAATCGGATGGGAAAAACTTCCTGGCCCTACACAGAGAACCGACTTTCTTAGCAGCGGATTTAGATATGGATACTATATAATTATTCCACTCAAAATCTGATGTGAGAGTTAATCCGAGGAGGCGCAATGCTTTAGTCCCAGGAAGAGAAGACTGATCCATGTTAATGGGCGGGAGAAACGATTGTCTGTGGCGGTCAATAGATAGCAGCTTTGTTTTGAAAGCATTAAAATTTCCGAGCCATTTCTTACCCCTGTCTACCACAGATTAGAGGTCCTTTTCAAACTCGGCAGTGAGGTTTGCTTTGTCTGCCTCGGCAGAGTTTTGATCAAACGAGAGTAAACCGTAGCGTCGTCAGCGTATATGCTCACTTGCGATCTATATATATATATATATATATATATATATATATATATATATATATATGTATGTATGTATGTATGTATGTATATATATATATATATATATATATATATATATATGTGTGTGTGTGTGTGTGTGTGTGTGTGTGTGTGTGTGTGTAATTAAGTGAACACCAAGTCTGTTTCATGCTTAAACGTATCTTTCAGGCCACGTATACTGTGTTGTGGGTTTCGACTATTTATATATGCTGGTTGATATTGGTATTAATTTCCGGTATTTTCAGTTTATTATACTATTCTAATCCTTATTATATAGGCTGAAACGGTGTATTCTAAAAACTTTTGAGCAGAAATGCAAGGTAACCAAAAATAGTTCTTGTCCGTTTTTAAATTATTCATTGAATGAAGTTGAAATATATATGAAATGGGTGAAGCAATTGTTTTCAAATTAGGACAGCCGGAAGTAGGAACATCAGACGTTATAAAAAACAAAAAACACGCGCACCGTGTCCGGCCATCAGCTATAAGCCGGACAGCTGTGAGAAGGATGGATGTGTCTAGAGATCTCGTTCGGGGCTGTTTGCTTTACGACTTGAAAGTGGGCTTATCAGCAGCTGCATCAAGTCGCCGCATATGTCAAGCGTTTGGGTATAGTACTGTGGATGAACGTACTGCAAGGCGTTGGTTTCGAAAATGCAAATCGGAAATTTGTGTTTCCATGATGAGCCTTACAGTGTACGACCACGTGCCTTGAATAACGGAGTCCTGAAGGCGGCCATTGAAGAGGACAGTAGTCTGACGTGTGGCAAACTTGCAAGACAGTTCAACGTTTTCGATGAAACAGTTAGGCTTCACCTGCACCGCGTAAGTAAGACGTACAAACTGAGCAAATGAGTTCCGCAAACGCTGTTGGAGGTCCACAAAGGACGATGAGTGGCAGCATGCGTATCGCTGCTTTCTCGCTACTGTATCGCATCCTCATTCAATCGAGTGCTTACCAGCAATAAAAAATGGGTTCTGTACCAAACTCCCAAGCGTTCCAGACATTGGTTATCTCCTCAGGATGCTGCGCCTCACACCGCAATACCGCCTATGCACCCACGCCAGATTATGCTTTGTTTCTGGTGGACAGGTCGTCAAGTGGCTCATTATGAACTGCTACCAACAGGCCAAACGGTCATTGGAGACCTATATATCGCAGCAATTGAAACGTGGGCAACAGGCATTGCTCCATAAGGAGCCAGCACTGGTGAATCGAAAAGGTATGCTTTTCCTTTATGACAACGCCAGGACACATGTCGCGCTAGTGGCCAGGGATAACATACAGCAATTTGGGCGGGAAACTTTGTGACCTTCCACCTTATTCACCTGACCTTGCAACATTTGATTATCGTGGGAAATCGTTCATCAATGAAGCAGACTTGCGCAAAGCCCTCATGGGTTTATTTGCGTCAAAACCCCCAAAGTTCTACTGTAAGGGCATGGAACATCTGAAGACACGTTGGCAGAAGGTGCTAGATGCCGATGGTGATTACTTCGAAGACTAAATATAAGTTACACATACTGTAAAGCGTTTTATTTTTATTTTTCTTTAAAAACGAACAGAACTGGTTTGGTTACCTTGTAATTATGAGTCAGAATGTAGCCATCTATAGTAGCATATTTGGTCTTCTAAAGTATTATCTATTATAAATTACTTAGGACATATTGCATTTATTTATTATTTACTTGTTGTTGATTATTATTATTATTACTAAAATTAGTTATTGGTGCGTTCGTACTTTGTTAATTTGTTAATAATAAACAACCTAATATTTATTCACTCCAATCACTGTTTTATAATTACACAGGCTCCATTTCCAGATCGTCAGCAGTTTATGGATTTACTTGGCGTCAGCTGATTAAAATACACATACCTCAATGGCACTATTATGTATACATATATATGTTTATATATTGGGACCTTAAATAAGATCTCGCTGTTTCCCAACAGATGGTTTTTACCGTATTGCGTGCGTATAGTTTTATACGGTCCATCGTCTATAAGGAAATATTTCACCAAGCTTGAAATTCAGTGTATGCCATTTTGCCGAAGTGTGAACAACTTTTGTCGAATTTTGTATCAAAGAGAGTGTATTTGCGGGGAATTTTACTACATTACTTTATTCAAAAGAAATCTATACCTGAAGCACACAGAATTTATGTTGAGACATACGGCAATACGGCTCTGTTGGAAACAATATGCAGAGATTGGTTTAGACGCTTAAAAATATAAAGATATTGATGTTGAATATAAAGAAGGATCTGGTTCACCGAAAAGGTTTGAAGACCAAAATTTAGAAGCACTAATTCATGAAGACTTATGTCAGGCACCAGCTGAGCTTGTAGAATCATAAGAAGTTGATCGCACAACAGTTTCATGGAATGATTCAACAGCAAGGACACTGGGTGCCGTACGAGTTTAAACCGAAAGACGTCAAACGGCGTCTTGCCACATGAAAACGGCAGAAATTGAAATGTTTTTTCAACGTATTTTTTTTTAATCATCTCACCCCAAGTAAGGCATTCCACTGCCACTATTACGCATGGGGCATACATAGGGGAAGGTAAAGAGAAGGAGTGGTTAGACATAGGGAATGTCAGGAGGAAGGTGACAGATGTGTAAGGATACCGAGGATGAGGGTTGGGCAGATGGCAAGAGTGTTTGATAAAATGGGAGCAGGTTAGTGTGTTAGGAGGTGTCTATTGACCTTACATTTAAACTCCTGGAGATTATAGCCGTCGGGGAAGCAATCATGTGGAAGGGAATTCCACAGTCGGGAAGTGCGAGGAAAGAAACTGTTGGAGTAGAAGTTGCGGTTGCATTTTATCGGTTTCACTGTAAAAGGGTGGGATCTAGTTGCTAATCTAGTATCTAGTGCAAATTCGTGTTCAGAGGGCACCAGTGATCTAAGTTCATTGGAGCAGAAGCCGTGAAAGTATTTATAGAAGAGACACAGGGAAGCCACGTCGCGCCGGTGGGAGAGAGACTGCAGGCGGTATCTATCATATTACAGACCCTACTACTACGTATTGTGACCTGCGATGAAAAGTTGATACACTATGATAACCATAAGCAGAGAAGCATATTTGGACAAGACAAGCCATGCATCAATATGGGTTGCAAAGGCGAATAACTATATTTCGAGGTAACTGCTCTGCAGGATTAGATGGGTGTAGTTTATGAGCTGCTCAGATTGACCGAAAAACATCATGTGAGACCGATATCGACTATAATTGATGCGTTTGAGACGAGCATTGAAAAAAAGGGGGAAAAGTAGGCTCTACGTGTAGAAACAGGACAAAGTACTTTTACAATAAGATTTCGAGAAATCGAACCTCAGTCAACATATTATCTTTGTGGATTTTTAGAAGATTTTTTTAAAAAATTTAAATCATTCCTCTTTAAAAATTTCTGGAGAAGCTTGTTCTAGTGATATATGTTGAAGACACTTTTTCTTACCTGTTCTTTATTTATTCTACTCATATATATATATATATATATATATATATATATATATATATATATTATAATCGTATTGCCCCAAGCAAGGCATTTTACTGCCACTGTTTTGTGCAGGGGGTTACATAGGAGGAAAGTTATGAGGATTGAGAGGTTGCTGGGGGTGTCAGCAAGAGAGTAGGAGAGGGAAGAGAATACTGATGAGAGTGGGGTGGGCAAAGAAAAAGCATGAGAGAGAGGATGTAAGTTAGTGAGAGAGGAGATGACTATTGACTTTACATTTAAATTCTTGGAAATTGTAACTGTCGGAAAAGCAAGTATGCGGAAGAGAATTCCACAGTCGGGAAGTGCGATAAAAGAAGCTGGTGGAGTAGAATTCGCGTTTACAATTTATTGGTTTCACAGTAAAAGGGTGAGACCTAGTTGCTAATCTTGTGATTCGAGGAAATTCATATGTAAGTGGTAACAGTGAGCTAAGTTCATCGGAGCAGAAGCCGTGAAAGTATTTGTAGAAGAGACACAGGAAAGCCACACTGTGTCGGTGAGCAAGCGACTGTATCCTAGCTGCCAAGTCGGTATCGATCACATTACAGATTTTCCGTTGGATTCAATCGAGGAAACCTAGGTGGATAGCAGGAGCACCGGACCAGATATGGCAGCAATACTCAATGCATGGGCGGATGGTAGACTTGTATATGTGCAGGATTGTTTCGAACGGGAAAAACTTCCTGGCCCTGCACAGAGAACCTACTTTCTTAGCAGTGGATTTAGCTATGGATTCTATATAATTATTCCACTTGAGGTCTAGTGTGAGAGTTAACCTAAGGAGGCGCAGCGTTTCGCTTTCAGGGAGACAAGCCTGATCCATGTTAATGGGTGGAAGGAACGTTTGTCTGTGGTCGTTATTAGATAGCAGCTTTGTTTTGGAAGCATTAATATTTACGAGCCATTTCTTACACCAGTCCACCACGGATTGGGGGTCCTTTTCAAGCTCTGCAACGAGGTTTTCTTTTTCAACCTCGGTAGATTTTTGATCGATATATATATATATATATATATATATGTGTGTGTGTGTGTGTGTGTGTGTGTGTGAGAGAGAGAGAGAGAGAGAGAGAGAGAGAGAGATAGAAACATACTTGAGAAACAACTAAATATGAATTTATTGTAGGGTAGCCAAAATTATAATGTTTCGGTTGTTATATTATTGTTACTAACGTGAAATGTTTTGGTGTTACGGCAAATATATATATATATATGGGCCTGAACTCATGTATATGCCTCAGTGGGAGGATGGACACGGTGATACAAGGATATACATATGTCAATACCGAACGCGCAAATTTCAGTTAAGTGCCATACGTGATACACGCTTTTGGCGATCATGTCTCGAAAGAAACATGACTGACTGAGCAGAAGATTAACCCGCAGTAGGTTGCCATTGCTTTCTGTGGTGGACTGGTTGCCAGCCAAGACTATAGAACCTAATCTATGCTATTATTTAGCCCATAACTAGAGGGAAGAGACGGACTTATACCTTTCCCAAGTGTATTTTTGCGTAAGTGAATGCAAGGAATTCAACTGAAATTCGAACTCGGCACCCCGATTTGTCGTTCCGAGTTGATATCCACTGCACCACACCGCACATTTTAAGCGTATTCATGTATGCGTTAATATGCGTGTATTATTGAATGGTGGCATATAGGTGTATACAAACAGACATAAATAGAACAAACCATCACAGAGAATACAGAATCGCCTCAAAATGTCAAAGCTTAAAAGTATGATAAGCCAGAGTAATTAACGTGATATATGACAGACAACTTATCCACAGAGATCAACGAAAACAGTCTACCAACACAGAGGTTTGCATTTCCGTTTTTAGTTGAAATGCTGAAACCAAAAAAAAATAATAATATAAGCTAGGTTTTTCTCTGGTAAAACT
Source organism: Ascarosepion bandense (assembly GCA_037127315.1). NCBI lineage: Eukaryota > Metazoa > Mollusca > Cephalopoda > Sepiida > Sepiidae > Ascarosepion > Ascarosepion bandense. Next base: position 998,391 of record JBBBDQ010000399.1, read on the forward strand.
TGCTTTTGATTAAGGATTTTCCATTGTTTCTCACAATACTCACATATATCTATATCAAAATTTGTAAACAATTACATCGGCCATATTACAACAAAATTGACCAGAAGATTAACATTGCACTCTTCCGAAAACAGTTATGTTCAACCGCATTTAAACACATCTACCGGGGCCTATCCGTGACATACTTATTGACAATACATAACATCATCCATATACAAAAGAAGATTAAAAGAGGCATTACTAATAAAAAAGGAGAATTCCTACACTTAATAATATCAATTATGAACATGGTAACAATATGCTTACCGTGTTCGCAACATAACATACAGTCAGTTAAGTGCCATACGTGATACACGCTTGGGCGAGCATGTTTCTTTCGAGACATGACTGACTGGGCAGAAGATTATCCCGCAGTAGGTTGCCATTGCTTTCTGCGGTAGACTGGTTGCCTACCAAAGTTATAGAACCCAATCTGTCCTATTATTTAACCCATAACTGGAGGGAAGAGACGGATTAATACCTTTCCCAAGGGTATTTGCGAGTAAGATGAATGCAATGAATTCAGCTGGAATTCGAACTCGGCTCCCCGATTTCTCGTCCCGAGCCGATATCCAATGCACCACAATTTGCATATATTTAGTTACCTGTAAAACAAAATTCCTTCTAGATAGTGGCTATAGGTATATCCGAAAGCACTAAAAAATTCTAATCCGAATGCGGCCATTACATTGTGGCCGTGTTTACAATTTATGTTATTTCGAGCTGTTTATTTATTATTTTTTATATATTAAAAACTTTACTATTTGAAATATTTTTGGTATATTGGTATAGGGATGTCTCCGAGGCCCGTCTGTTTCTGACTATTGATAGTACCTCATTTATGAATATTTACCTTAGTAAACAAACTCACCACTTTCAGGTTCACCATCTGATTGGATTGAAGCATCTTTGACTATTTCCACAAAATGAACGGATCTTTGTACATATGATGACTACTATATTAATGGGTCAGTTATACTAACAAGAGACGTGCGTTGTGGTACAGTGGATATCAGCCCCGAACGAGAAATTGAGGAGCCGAGTTCGAATTCCAGTTGAATTCGTTGCATTCACTTACGCGCAAATACCTTCGGAAAAGGTATTAATCGGTCTCTTCTATGTTATGGGTTAAATACCAGGACAGATTGGGTTCTATAGCCTTGGCTGGAAACCAGTCTACCGCAGAAAGCAATGGCAACCTATTGCGGGATAATATTCTGCCCAGCCGGTCATGTCTCTTTCGAGACATGATCGCCCAAAGCGTGTATCACGTATGGCACTTGACTGATATCAACAAGAAAACGACTCAGAGGCTGGCACACACAGAATTTTTTTTAATTTTTTTTTTTTTTTTGCTAACATTTGGCATGAACAGAATAGCTAATTTTGGGGAACAGTATATGTGAGATAGCTTGCAGTAACGTTGAGAAAACTGCCTGTATGTCTTAAGTGATAAGTGGTTCTTGCGTAGGATATGTGACAGTTGTCGTTTCGTTTTCAACGATGGATTTTTCTTTGCTTTCCTATAACTACCATTTCAAATGAGGTCGATTCCGTTTTGTCCGTCACTA